>SNQJ01S0039882.1:10406-62813 GCA_010110895.2 Picea sitchensis
TATAACTTGTTATAAATGAAAAAAATGGGTAATGAATAAATGTTGAATGCTAATTGATAAGTTTTTGTGCAAGAGGGAAGTTTTGGGAAAAAGAGCCCCACACTCATTCACCCCCCCTCTAAGTGTGGTAGGTGGGTCCAACAGTTTTATAGTTCCTTTTTATCAATATGAAAGACTCTCAAGAATCCAAGCTAGCCTCTTTTGTTTTTGGTTGAAGCATGTATATTCAATTCTCATGAATATAAGATTTTTTCCAAGGTAATATATATGTAAAGTCAGTGAAACCCTAAACTAAATAGGCCCAGTGTTAAGAGCTTTTTTGAGCAGTCTTAACATTATCGATAATATTTATTTATTTTTGTGTGTAGGTATCCTCTGTACTTTGCACTATCTAACTTGTTTTCCAAATGAGCTAAAGAATAAAAAATTACACCAGGAATAAAAGACCAATGTATTTTAGAATTATGATATATGTACAATTAAAAATCAATAAAAGAAATAAATAAATATTTTTTCTTAAAAAACTATATATTTAAAATCCACATAGAAATATATATAAGTGTGTATAGTATCATCGAAGGTGATTTTGTGGATCATATTTAAAATTGATGTTGAAAATAGAGATAAAAGTAGGGAACAACAAATATGGATGTATTTTGTTTATACAACTGAACGATTAGGTTCATCATTTCGAAGATAAAACTAAATCAACCAACTCATCCAACACATAAACGAAAATATGAAATCCTACCATCCTTTTTGAATTTATAGGAACACAAACACCTTAATATTGCACACTCATTCTTATTACATATATTCATAAATTTTAAAATTTTCCATCATCTTTAACATCAAGATGTATTTTAGGACCTATGTTTCATAAGGAAAGGTTTAACATTAGTACCTATTATCCTATCATGGGAATAGTTCTATTAGGCCCATTCTCTTTGTGCAGAATATCTTAATGGTCCCTTAAGTATCACCCGGGGGTCAATTAAGGCCCCATACAGAGGGAAGGTGTCATGGTTGGAGGCCCTTTTCATAACACTTGAGGCCTAGAATGTTCTTTTTTTTTTTTACATAAGGACCTTTTTCCCCCTTTTAACCATCATATAGGATCCTCAACCCATCACTAATTCCCAAAACTAGTTAGTGGAAACCATATCCCATATCCCACTTAGAGGACTCTTTTTTTGTAGGAGGACTCATTCAAATCTCTTGAGTTTGAGAAGATTCAGTAATATCCCGAGGCACCTATTTTCATTCCTTGACCATGTTTAATTCCCTGTGACCCATCCATGGTGTGAAAAATCTCCTAATGGAATCTATATCTAACCTTGATTCCAAGCACCCCATAGAGAGGGTTTGTGTTGTGGTTGTAGGTGCTTTTCATGGTRATTGAGCCTGAGAAGTGGCATCTAGGGCATAAGGAACAATTATTTTCCTCCTAGAAGTATAGCACTCGATATTTTAAAGACCTTGATTTAGGGCATAAGCYCCTTAAACCCTCCCCTCACTAATAATGTTTAGAGTTCAAAGACAATTYATAGTGMAAAAATGCTACTCATGGCTTCTGGATCCCACTCAAATACTAAATAAGACTGACCATGGATTGGATAATKATCCATGGTATGGGCCTAATATAAATTCTCATTTAGTGCATGTGTTGTGGTTTAATCATGGMACTGATACACCTTTAGTAGGGAAGAKCTATTGTACAAGGGTATTATGTCATCATTCAAGTATGCATTCAACATTATGGTTAGTAGCTTTTGCTCATGGTGATTTATCTTGAMAAGTGTCATTTAGATCACAAATCCCATTATTATCCTCTTGTCGACTTGGATAGACCTATAGTCGACTTGGATAGRCCTACAAACAAATTGTTTATGCTCAAATAAATTAGTGATGGTTCCCATACCACCCCTGGAGGATAATTTTAACCAAGATAGGTCAAATGTGTAGGTTCAAGGACTTTTTCATGGTGTTTGAGCTAGAGAAGCAAGKTTTAGGACTAGATGCTCTTGTTTCCCTCCCTATCTTATGGTCACAAAATCAAAACCCATCCATGATGCTCAAGAACTAATAATAGTGCCAATATTCAACTCAAATGTTAAGGAATCCCTAGTGAGGGTATTTTTTGTAGTGTCTAGGTGTTGTTCATGGTTCTTGAGCTTGAGAAGATTCAATAGGATTTAAATTCATTGTGTCCCCCCTAAGGTTGTTTAATACTTAACACTTTTTCAATTATTCTTTCAAGTATATTGATGTTGAGAAGCTTCAATAATATCTAAGACACTATATTTTAGTCTTTGATGATGGTCAAGGTCCCACAAACCATCCATGCTCCCATGTGGTGGTTTGAGGACATGGTCATTTCACTTGAGTGATAGAATCTATGTTTAGGGATTGAGGATGTTTTTTCCCTCCTCCAATCCATGTCATGGTCCATACGATGTTTTTTCCCTACCAAGACTATGGACAAGGCCTCGAGACCCATTAACTATGAATGAAACATATTAATACCTCATGTATTGAACTCTTAAGGAAAATACCCCTTAGTGAAGACTCATGTTTTTATGTCTAGGATTTGTTTGTGGTGCTTCATCTTGAAAAGGTTCAATTGGGGATTAAGGAATTTATTTACCCCCTCGATCATCTGGAAAGTTATAGACCCATTTATAGTGCACAAAACCTATATATTACACTTGTATCCCACTCAAAGGCCTATAAAGAATCCCTATAAAGGACTCATGTTTTGGTATGAGGACTTATTCAAGGCTTGTGAGCCCAATAAGATCCAAAAATATCAAGAGGAACTTGTTTCCCTTTCTTTACCATGTTTAATTCCCTATGATCCATCATTGATGTGAAAAATATCTTTATGACATCCATATCCAACCTTGATTCCAAACACTCTCTATAGAGGGTTTATGTTGTTCTTTTACATGTGTTTCTCATGGTGTTTGATATTGAAAAGTGGAATCTAGGTCCTAAATCCCAAGTGGTTTCCTCCCCTAACCATAGTGATATAGGTTTATAAGACCTTCATTTAGGGCTTAGGCCATGTGTTTCCCCCTCGACCATGTTTATACCTTGAAGACCATTTCCAATTCACAAAACCTAATTGTGGATTATGTATCCCACTCAAATTATAAATAAACCTAACAATGGCCTAGGGAATGATTCATGGTGTGGAATGATGATGGATTTTGATTTAGGGAATGAGTTGTGGTTTAATCATGGCACATGTGTACCTTATGTATGTTAGAGATACCTAATGGGTTTCCTAATTAAATTTCTATTTTCTTAAAAGGATAACTAGAATGATTGAACATTCAATTGTCAACCATGGATTCATTTAACACTTGTAAACTATCATGCACTATATATTCCAGGAAAACCATTCAAATATTCATTTATGCATACTTGTGTTGTAGTTGTAGGAGGAATAATGATGATTACAAAAAAGGAGTCTTTAAATTTTCTAGCAAAGCCACTCACGACTAATACTAATCAAATGGAATAACAAACTTGCAAAAATTAACTCAAGTATAGAAGGAAATAATTCATTCTAGTTAAAATTCCAACATGAACTAACTATTAAACTAGAAAGTAATTGAAAACCCTTGCATGTAACAGAAAGTAAACTAATTTGTTCCTAAAATGACTATAGCTTCATAAATCTAAATCCAATTGTAGGAAAGTAAACTATTTTTTTCTTGAAAAGGAAATAACTTGAAAGAAACAAATCTACATGAAAATAAGGAAAATGCTATGAAATTTCCACTCAATGAATGATAGAATTGCAGGTTGTAATTGAATTCACATTGGACTCAAATAGAGCATCAAATAATGGGATGATTCCAGAATCTCTTTCATGTATTCTGTGATTTCAATAATGGCAACACAACTAATAATTTAATCTAATTGACATCAATTACTTCATTTAACTATAAAACCGTTATGATTGTTCACACACAAGAGAACAAATAATTGTTATATCCAAGACTGTAACACACACATCAATTTTGTGAATTAATATTACTACAMACATGATTAGAAAGGAAAATACTAGCATAAGTAAACCTACCAATTATAATAAAAACATAATAGTACCTTTCCAAGGAAGGGGCCATGTTTCCTTAGATGATGTACTAGAAGGAACAAATAGGGAATACCTTGATTAAATATTCATTCACCATGAAACATACATACGAAATTCAAACAACTTCTCTAATAAACATAAATATGCTTAGAGTGTGATAGGATAACAACATAAAGATATCCACTCAACTTGAGAGGTGTTGGTTTTCTATGCATTTCCCTTGGCTATATAACCTTAGAATAATGATCCAAAAACATCCTTGAGAATCCACAATTCTCAGGATATTTTAACTTATTGACTCGAGTAGGCATCTAGTTTCAATAGTTGTCTTAAAATAAGATGGCATTACATTTTATTACAAGGAATACATGTCAGCTACTACAACTGAAGATAATGGTGACAAAATCCAAGAATTGTTTTATACACAAGACATCGTACATCCCATAGATGTGCTTGTGGAAGGTATAGTTGTTTCCTTTGAATGTGCAAAAAAAAAAGGGACCATAGCTACACATTTATCTTTTACTCAAATAGTGGTACCATGGCATCAATGTAGAAACAATGGCATTAATTAAAATCAGTGTAGAAACATTGATGAACAACATCGGTGTAGTAGAAACAATGTAGCAACATCCGTGTAGAAAAAATGGTGTAGTAGCATCGGTGTAGCAACAATGGTGTAGAAACGACAATGGAGTAGCATCCTATAAACACCAACTTGGGGTAGCAACTCATGAAATGTTTTTCGTGAGTGAGTATAAAAGGATAATTTCTCTCAATCACATTAGCATAATTCAGTAAAATAACATGAATTGAGGAAGAAAATACCTTAGGAAAAATATATTGTTAAAATCAAAGGTAATCTAAAAAATGGTTGAAATTATAGAAAAAACTGATCAAAAATGAAAAAAATGGGTATGGAAAAGATGGTATTTCAGGTTCCCATCATCTCCCCCCAACTAAAGAGGTTTCATTCCCTCATGCAATCAGTTGATCAATCAGAGTCCCTATAAGAATGTCTGGAGTGAAGGTTACTAATATTGAAATCTCGGTGTCCATGACCATTAGACTCAATCTCTTGCAAGTAGCTAGCCTCCAATCTCCCTTCCAAGTTGTAAGTAGACTAATACTTAGGTTAATGAACCCCTATCATAGGGTAGTGGAATCGCAATTCATACCATTGATTCCCACACCTCCTCATACATTGAATGTACCTATTTACATGTTGTAATGCCACCATGATATTGAGGTGATTGAAAGCATTGCCTCCTCTTCATCTCTTATGTGGCTTTTTCCCACCTCTATTTGCAACCTTCCATAGAATATTTCCTTAAAAAATGTTTGTGTCCCATGCACCGAGATATGTATTCTTGTCAAGTGATGGACATAAAGTCAGCATGAGAAACATATTTAACCAATGCATAATGTAACTGTAGAATAGTTTGAGGTCTATGAAATTTTTCCCTCACCGAGAGGTTGCAATGTTGATTTTTTTGAGCGATGGACATATAATTGTTCCACTAAATATGGTTACTCAAGAATGATGTAAAATATTACATTTTTTTTTCATGAAAAGGTGGTCTTGGTTCCACTCTAGTTCAATATCTAAAAGAATTTTGTGTTGATAAAGTTCACATAACAATATTTTCCCTTCACTGCTACTTTCATAATATACTTCCAAAAATGTTTTTGTAGAGATCACCTTGTGAGGCTTGCATGTATATATTGCTTTGAATTGAAATAATATATTTATTTCATTTAAGAACATACAATATAAATGGGAGGGTACCCTATAGCTTAGAATAGATTCAATAAGAGAGCTCATCTGTCCCTTTTCTTCTACTAGGAGTCTTACCTGGGATTTTAATTTGGAGGCCTTCTTTGCTTAATTTTTCCATTGGTCCCACTTGGACTGATGGATCACCAAGTGTTCATCACATAATTTACTAAGGTATTATATGGTATACTAAAATTCCTCTAAATATACCATGCCACTCTCATAGGCCTCAACTGCATTTCTCCATTTGGAAATTTGAGTTCTCATCCATAAATCATTGTCAGAGGCCATTGGACTATGACACTTTGGACAATAGGCTTGATATCATCCATTTGAGTACCTTTCTATTCAATTAAGGTTATATCTATCTAAGTTGCATCATAAATACATGTTACCTCTATATCATGTTCAAACTCTTTTCGTATTGCCACATTCTGCATAGCAGGTCTGATTTCATCTTTTTTATTCCCCTTGTCTTCTAGAAAATTGTCATTTAGTCTCCTAACTTCCTTCCTAATATTTTGGTTGACCCTTATTAATTCAATATTTGTCTGACAATTGTAGCATACAAGGGTCTTATATAGGTGTTAATAAAATCATATTTCCTTTGTTTTCACTTGGCTATTTTTTTTTGAAATTTCCTTCTTGGAAGGTATGATAAGATCCATGTCCATGCCAACTACATCCCTTGTTGGTTCTTGTGTAGCAGTGGGATCTAATCCTTTCCCGAATAGTTCTTGTGTAGAAGTAGGCTTTGATTCTTCCCCTATTGTTTCTTGTGCAACAACATGATCTGTTTCTTCCCCTGTTGGTTCTTATGTAGTAGTTGGATATGATTCTTGCCACATTGGTTCTTGTATAGAAGAAATCTCTTATTCTTCCCTTGTTATTTCTTGTGTAGAAACAAGCTCTAATTTTTCACCTGGTAGTTCTTATGTAACAATATGATATAATAATTTGTTGGGAGAATGGGGTACTATACTTACCTATACCGACTATTATACAAATGATGGAACCCACCTATTGTTTCTTGTGTAACATCAAGTTCTAATTATTCCCCTCTTATTTCTTGTGTAATAGTAGGTTCTAATTCTTCCCTTGTTGCTTCTTGTGTAATAGGAGGTTTTGATTTTTCCTAGGCTATCTCTTCTACTATTATACATGACGTGTACTCCGTTTCTTTGGAACCTCTATATGATTCATCCCATGGAGATTCCTCTTTCTCATAGGTTGCATTTTCTTTTTCATGGTGGAGTATCCAATAATCTCTAGGTCACTATCATATGTGTGTGGGGAGGTAGTTTCCTGGCACTTCTCCACCTCACCCATCAAGGATTTCTCTATTACAATGTCTTCTTCCATTCTTTGTTCTAGTATATTTTCTTTGAGAGGTACCAAAAATCATTCCCATGGATGTCCCTCATGTTCCAAAGCATGCACCATTATGAGTTTAATTAGTCCATGGTGAGAAATACATGCCATGGTTATTTTATCATTTTTGACAGTCTATTCCATCTATTGCAATATCTTTCATAGCAAGAAATGAATGTTTATTAAGCTCTGTCAATGAAGATGGTTCAATATTTTAAGGTAGTACCAAAATATGATGTCATATCGACCCTTGAAAGTGATATTGTTTTGTACAAAATAGGAAACATCCGACCATGACAGAGGTAGAGAAATTCTGGAAAAACCTCTCCCTTTATTTAGTAACATTTATTTCCCCTGTAGAAAGTCCTCTTTGACATCTGGGAGTGCCATTTTTCGTGAAAAATAGTGTTCCCCAACCCTCAAAATCCCTATGATTGTGGCCAATTCCTTTTCGTTCATTGTAATTTAATCCCTCTTACCTCTGTCTAGGTATCTTGTAGATTCTATGCAAAGTCCAATGCAATTCCATCATCAAATACTTATATCTTTTTGAAATACATTATCCAACCTGCAACTTGGAAAATCCATCATGCATCTACATATTCTTCCAAAATTGTTACTTTTGTATTTCATGGTAGATGAGTGAGCTTCCCATGTCCACGTCATGTAAGGAGTAGTGATACAGTCGACTTGGTTTCAATAAAAGGCACATGACACCTAAAGTTGTAAGGAGGTGGAAACAACCTTACTTAGAAAATTTGAAATGGAAGGTCAAAAGGACAACATAGGTGGTTAAGGGAGAAAGTTAAATTAATTCTATGGATTGATGTGAATTCATGAATCTACAAGATATATTGTGGCAGCAATGAATTGGTAGAAAATGATATTCTTTCCCCCAACTAAAATGTTGGCCACTCGAGAGCATTGACTTAAAAAGCCCATTGCTTGGAAAAAGGAGGAGCTCTGCAACTAGTGGATAAACTGGCGGTACGATTTCAAAGCCTTGTGAATGTCGCGTCTTGGCCTTCGGCCGCGCCAGAGCGAGCGTAACATGGAGCACGCAAACTACGACTCCGTACGGTCCATGCGCTGCCACAATGGGCTCGGGGAGAAACCCTGGAAATACGGCGGTATCGGCCCGCTAACGACAAGGAAGGGTCCCGCGCTAAACGACCGTCCTTCGAACCGCCGGAGCATCTGCGGGAGAAGTTGTTTAACCAGGAACAAGTTATGAGTAAAGATATGGAGCTGGAACCAAGTACATCCTGCAAGCAAGCTCCCAAAAATTGGTTGCCAGGTAAGTGCATACCTCAACTAGACAAACCGCCTCTGTACCAAATAAAACCGACTAGGGTGGGGGAACACACACAATTCGTAGATGGGAGCAATACCTTTGTGCGATAAATTTTGGGCCTTTGGCCGACCGAATGAGATCTCACATGCTGGATCAAGGACTGTTGGAACCTAAAAGGAGACTACGAGGTCCGGCCCTTCGGCTCCAAGGGTGTTTTCACCATCATACTATATAATCTTGAAGACAAAGACAGAATATTCGACAATGGACCATACTTCTATAACTTCAATGACCTCTTTCTTACCGTTTGGGCCGGATTGACCAAAACAGGGCTTACAAAGAGCTCCGGTCACGGATCGAGACTTTATTCCTCGAGAATTACGGTTAGAAGAAATTCTTATGGGCATAGGGAACACGGTGGGTCAATATGTTAAGGCGTCAGAGGCCACAAGGAACATAAAGTATACATCATACGCCCGCATCTGCATATATATGGACATTTGAAAGCTTTACCCGGCGGGCTCCATTACTCTAGAATACCAAGATGAGGCCTGGAAACAAACGATGTTCTGACACATACCACCCATTTGGAAGTATCCGCGAACTTATGGTCACCTGTTGAGCTGTATGAGCGGCTCAAGCCCCAAATCCCTCGAAGCCAAGCAAAGGATGGCTTCACTAACGTCCACTGGGGAAGGAGGAAAAACAAATCAAAAAGAGTAGAGCGAACTTCGGCTCCAAAGGCACCTTCCAAGAACTCCTTTGATGCCCTGATTCAGTTAGCGAAAGAGAAGAATCCGCAGAAACCCCCCCAAGCCACAGAGCAAGGAAAAGGTAAAGGCCCGGAAGTACCACATACGAACCATCCAAAGGGAATCAGCTCAGTCAACTCAATCTGGTAGGGAAGAAGATACAAATATGATCATGGATGAAAGGATTTGGCGGATATTGACACGGAACAAGCTGGAGCACTCAATCAAAAGGATCTACAACACCTCTCAGTGGATCAACTAAGAAAAGTGCATAAAGTGTTTACAAATTCATCAGCGGGATCAACAGCCAGGTTGGGCATCTCGGCAGATCCGACCATCGAGCAAAAAAGTCACCAAGGGGAAAGCGAGGCCGCCATTTGACCAAACAACTTATCAAAGAGGCGAGGGCGCCAATGATCAGTCACGGACGAATCTGAGAGGCTTTCGGAGGGATATCTCCACCCCATCATCCTCGCCAGTGAAGATAATATCTTGGAATATTAGGATCAATGGAAGATCAAGCGTGAGGATCCCTCGGTGCATCAAAGCGGAATCAGATATCCTATGAGAAAACTAAATCTTGCCTTGAAGGGAGGCCGGAGAACATTCTTGAAAGCGGTAGGTGATGAGTTCTTCTACCAAAGATTGATTAGAATCGGAAGGACTTCGCCATCGCACGGAACCTGAAGGGGTTACCTGCTAACCATCCATTCTCTACGAAACACTATATGACCCTCTACAAAGAGGTGGCCTCCTCCAAGGACGGCGTGATCACAAATGTTTACGGACCACAATCTATGCAAGATAAGGAAAGATTCATCAGATCTCTTCAATATGCACAAAGTCTAATACATACTCCGCACTGGATAATAGGAGGTGACTTCAACATGATCTTATGGCTAGAAGAAAAAATAGGCTGTTCAAAGAGCTTGGAGCAGGACAGCGATATGTTCAAAACCCTAATAGAATAACTGAACATGGTTGACATGGAAACCAGGAATGGCATATTTACATGGTCCAATAAAAGAACATGACATCAACACGTCGCTTCGGTGGACCCGTTTATAGTAGCAAGGCTCTCCTAGAAAGCGACCAGGCGTTGGAGGCAAATATTGTCCCGAAAATAGGGTCGGACCACTGGCCCATTGTCTTTTGCATGGACCCGGGCTTCCCACCGAGGCCCAAAACAACTCCCGTTTTGAAATTTTTGGCTCTCTCACGGACTTTCATCCACCAGCTCAAACCCGGTGGGCCCAGCGAAGTGAGCATAGCACATATATAAACTTCTGACATCAAAAATTTTCAAAGGTACATAAAACAATGGAATAAATCCACATTTGGGGATATTCTCCTTAGAAAGAAGGAAATAGAGGGGCAATTAGTAGAACTCTAGCGTATTTTCATAGCAGGGACCCGCATGCAGGATCTGGCAAGGGAAGAGGATCAATTGCTAATGAAATTAGAGACTTGTAGAGAACAAGAAAAGATCCTGTGGAGGCAAAATCCGGGGTCCAATGGCTTAAGGAGGGGGGGCGCAACACAAAATTCTTCCACGGGGTGATGAAACGCCCGGTACGTGTCGAATCTCCGGCTGGGACGACAAAGGTGTTCCAATTAGAGAGCACGATAAAATAGCGGAAGCACTCAATTCCTTTTATCAAGATCTCCTAATAGAAACCAATTCAAGTAGAGGGGGAGGCCATCCGAAAAGTTACCAGGAATATACCTCAATTGATCAACTTCGGAGCGAGCGGAGATTACGATGAGGCCCATCCTTTCGGCTTATGAAGTGGACTTCGGCCGCCAAGGGACATGCCCGAGCTTACCAGTGATATGGCTTCTACGGACTTCTTCCATCACTTCTTTGGGACATGGTGAAAGGAAGATGTATGGTACAGCGATGGAAGAATCCGAAACGTCACGGACAAAGTTCTCGACTTCGCTTGCCAAGCCTTCATCACTCCTCATCCCCAAGGAGGAAAGCGGACCACTACCGGCGAGTTCGACCAATCTCCGCTTATGTAATGTCATCACCACAAGATAATTACGAAAACCATTGCTAATCACCTCAAACCGCTCCTGCCAACCATCATCTCTAATGAGCAATATGGCTATGTGGAAGAGGCGACAAATTATGGGCGGTGTCATACTTGCCAGCGAGTAATCACTCATTGAAGACTAGAAAAGCGCCGGGTATGCTTATTAAGCGGACCTTTCAAAATATTTTGATAGGTTAAGCTGGCAATACCTGAGATTGGTTTTGGACTCCTTCGGCTTCTCGAAATATTGGGTGGACTGGATTCTCAAGTTAACCACTTCCTCCTTTTTTTCAATCCTTGTTAATGGCACACCCTCCCAACCTTTTCACTCTACCAGGGGAATCGGGCAAGGAGATCCTCTTTCTCCCTTTCTCTTTGTGATTATGGCAGAAGGCCTCGGACGATATCTAAAAGCTGCAGTCCTAGAAAGAACGCTTGAGGGGCTGCCGCCATAATCTGAACGGCCCTCGCGCGACCAATTTGTTGATGACACTCTCATCATGAACCTCCACGGCCCGAGAACCTTAGCCAGACTCAGTTCTCTCGGACTTTAGGATGTAGACATGCTTCTTAATGGATAAGTCCAAACTTTTATTTCTTTAACACGCCGACCTGAGTTCGGGTTCATCTCGACCACGGGCATAGGCGATGCTCCCTCCCTTCCACCCTATTTATGAATTCGCTAAGCGGAAGCGAGATCAATCTCCTGGGACATCTTACTATTATCCATTTATAGCAGTGAATATGGACCTTCAATCCCTCGAATATTCTGACTAGATTAATTCTGCTTAAATCAGTCCTGCAAGATTTACCTACGTACCTCTTTACTGCTTTGGTTGCGCCCATTTCAGTCATCAAAGCCATTAGGAGTCTTCAATGTAATTTTCTATGGAAGGGACACTAGGGCAATAAAAAATGGGCCCTTGTGTGGGGCGGGATAGTAGCAGACCTAAGAAACTTCGTGGGTATAAAGGATCGGGGAAAATGAACCCGGTCATGGGAGCTAAGATGTGGTGGAGATGGTTGTAACATCCACATGAACTTTGGGCACAACTGTGGAAGCAAAATATGCACCCACAATCCAAAACGACCAACTAATCAGACTCAGCAATGGGAGACAGGATCCAATATACGGAATACTGACTGGAGGCAGCTCTCTCCTTCTGGCCGACATGCCTTGGAAGTTAGGGACCCGGGGAAAGTGCCTTTTTGGCCGAGGTGCAGCAACAACTACCTCCTTGATGAACTGAAAACCTTCACCGGTGAAGACCAAAACTGCGACAAAAGCGGCCTTAAAAGGTCAAGGACTTGGCTCCCAAATCACGGGCGACAATAATGGAGGCCTTGGAAAACTAGCAAAATAGACCTACAGATTGAGGAGGATTTTGACCTTCTACCGTGGCAGGAATGTATGCAACTCATGAAGATTCCTTTTAAAGTTGGCAGGGATATTCTTCGATGGGTTCACTCCACCTCAGGAATTTTCTCGATCAAAGAAGCTTACCACCTATTTACAAACCCTCAGAATCATGCCCCTGAAGGCATTTGGAACTTAAAGTCTGGAAACCTTTTCTCTGGCCAAAAATCTCTCTTTTTTCTTTGGCTGACAGCTCAAAACCGCATCCTCACATGGGAAAATCTCATTAAGAGGGAAGCTGCAGGCCTCTAGATTCCCCTCCATTAGGCAAAAGGATGATGAGAACAATGGAGCACACGCTAAACAATTTGCCACTGAGTCAACATATAATAAAGGTTGGGGAGCTCAAGCTATCGTCGTTCTAAAGGAATGCGTGGCGGTCTCGAGGGGACACTTTAACTGAGTGAGGCTGGCCCTTTCACAACCAGTCTCAGTAGCATTTGGCAATTGCTCCTGGTTTCTCCCCTCAGGCAATCACGGAAGGAAGGAATCGAGAATTTCAACTCAAAACCTTCACCTTCAACCAACACCTGGGAAAAAAAATCAAAAGTTTTATACGCGAAACCATTCTTAGCAAGGCATGGCATCAGGATGATCTTCAGTGCAAGCCCGAGGAGAAACTCATTTTGAAAAGAATGGAACACCTTGCAATTAGAACCGCAGGGAAAGCGGACCAATAGAGGATGTGACAACAACACATGGAGTGGACCCCCATCGGCTTTCTCAAGCTTAGACGGGTAACCGGACTTCTTGTTCGGAGCGTCCTTAGAAATAGCATGTTGAGATCATATATGATTGCTAGCTTCTTGAAAACCACGAACAATTGTGGCAGAGATCACAAGTCTTCTAATCGGCCTCCAAATAGCGAATCAGCATCATCTCCAGCGGTTGATCATTGAAGGAGATTCACAAATAATAATTCAACTCATCTCAAAAATCCTTCATGGTCAATCCCCGGGGCGTTGCTCCCCCATTTGGAGACTCTCAGGACTTCTAGAGGATCTTGAAGATCTTATTCACCCCAATTTGACTCTCATTCCCATCCATGTGAAACGAGAGGCAAACAAAGTCGCTGATCAACTGGCGAATGAATTGACTCAAGGAGAACCCTTATTACGGCAGGCCAATGTTTTGGAAACAACCCTCTCTATGCGTACAAAAGAGCTTCTTCGGAAGAGACTTCCTACCCCGGATGGAGGGTGACGAGGCGTTGTTGAGCCAATGGACATGCACTAGCGATTGTTAAATACGGGCCGCCACCAGCGACATTTAATGTTGATGGACGGCCGAAGCAGAAGTATGATGGAGGAGTTATTTCTCCCTCGCGTGGTAATAAACATTCGAGGCGCACTTGAGTTAAGGGTTATTATGACAGATAGGAAGAGAGGACAGTTTGATTATAATTCTTCTATGCAACCCGAGCAAGAGCGGAAGGCTCCTAATGCGTCAATTGCTGGGTCATTTCTTGTCATATCCCTGTGCACAGGAGAGTCCATATCGAGGTTAGGAGCTTCCGCCCGGCAGTCGGCCTTCGATTACTTCGGCCTTAAAGGTTTTGATTTGGTCCCTTCTCTAACCACATTTTACCCTTAATTGGCATTGTGTTGGGAATATGGTCGGTAGAGGTACACCTCACCGAGGTGCAGCATGGGAAGCTAACAAGGCACAGAGGCGCAGGGAGGAGGAACTCAAACGGGCCTTGTCTAACCTCTTCATCCTCGGGGAAAGCTTCGAATTGGTCGAGGGTCGACGATGCTCAAATCCATTGTCCGGCCAGCCGAGTAACAGGAAGAATGTAGGCAGAGCCGATGGATTGGTTTAGTTTGTGTTGTGGAGGAGGAGTCGTCAATTGGGGACCCGACTTGTATGGAGAATTCAAACAATGGTGAGGAGATGCTCACCATCTGAGAACAACGGCAATACTCGACTATGATGGATTATTCTCCATGTGGTCGCAAACGTCGGCGATTTAAGGCTGATAATGACGACCAATTACAGGCAGAACGGTTGGAGATGATGACCGACGAGAATCTGGAAGGCGGTAATTGGCAGCGGATGGTACGACAATGACAAAGGCGAAATAGAATGGTGGTGGCGCAAGGTCCCTTCCTTAAAGTGAACACCTTGGTGTTGAGATCCAGCGATACGTCGTGGACTTGGAACCACAGGCTGTCACTATGGGAAGACTTCGATGTGGTCCTTTCGAAGAGCTCACCAGGGACAGTATACATCCCGGTGCCACATGGGCATCACGGGGCCTTTGACCTATACGAAGAATGATGATGGTAGCCAAGTCACGGACGCCTAGGCTGACGGGCCCTCCGAGGTTTTACTATGTATTTAATTGCTATATGCCTCTTTGGACTTCTAGCATCTGTCCTGGTTTCCCACGAGCAGGACAGATGTCTTTTTCTTGACCATATTACTATATAAACTGCTAAGCTCTACCCAATAATGTTGGTTTCCGGTTACCGGCAGCATCTTTTGGTAACTCTGGCTATGATACTGTGTATTTTTTGACAAAGTTTTGGGTTAATATTTTATAGAAGGTACTACCCCTTTTACTTAAAAATAAAAAAATGTTAGCCACTCATGGGTAATAGATGATGGAGGTCATGAGAGGTTGAGTAAAGTGTTTTTAAAATCATGTCACTTATGAGAGGTTGAGTAAAGTGTTTTTAAAATCATGTCACTTAGCAAAAAACAATTTGTGCATGAGAAGAATGTAATGCAGTCACTTACTCACATGCAGATGTGATGATTTGAGTTGTGTGGATAGTTGTAGCAATGTGTGATGCATCTTGTCAGTATTGCAATAGAAGATGCAATGTTGCATCCAAGTTACACAAATTTCTAGTGTTGCAACACAAATCCAGTGTTGTAGCTAAGGAACACAAGGTTCTAGTGTTGTTGAAGAATCCCGGTGTTGCAACAGAGTTTTGGTGTTG
This sequence comes from Picea sitchensis, assembly GCA_010110895.2. Lineage (NCBI taxonomy): Eukaryota > Viridiplantae > Streptophyta > Pinopsida > Pinales > Pinaceae > Picea > Picea sitchensis. The sequence continues at coordinate 26,113 of SNQJ01S0039882.1, forward strand.
CAACATCGTACCAATGAAATGTTGGAACCTATATTTTAGAAAATATTAAATATACTTGATCATTTTTTGTCTTTTTTTTTAACAAGTACCATCCACTAGTAAGCTAGTTTTCAAATGATACATGTCCAACTTCGCCCTCTAGTTTTCACAGTAGGATTATATTATTTTTCTTTTTTTTCTAACATAATTATTTTGTTTGATTGGAAGGTGGATATCCCCCTATATGAACAATATCCAAATCATTGTTTCAACAACCAATATTAATATTCCTTATGAAGGCCTCTTTAGATAATAGATTTTTGTATAATTGGAGTTTATTCCCATTATTCATTAATGGTATTCTTCCATCATCAATAGTACATATCTTGATGGACCCACTATTATATACGATATCTATCTCGTAGGTCCATAGCCACTTGGTACAAAGATTTCCTTTGAAATGCTTGAATTTAGAGTCAAACAACAAAGCTCAATCTCCAACCTGAAATTTCGTTTTTTAAAATAATTTTCATGCCACTTGTCCCTTTTTTGTTGGATGATATAAGTATGGTGCAAGGAGTCCTGACGAATTTCATATAACTCATTGATTTGTTGGATAAATGGTTGTTGTGATTATGATAAATCAATGCCCAACTAGAGTGCAGGCCATAATGGTTTTATTTCTATCCTAATAGGTAGGGTGTTTTAGATATACAATCTCGTAAGGGATAAAACCCATGGTGTTCCACCACATTGTATGATAGGCCCATAAGGATTATATAATTTTTTCTTCCCAACCTCTAAGGTGGAGTTTGATGGTCTTGGTTAGAATAGATTCAAGTATTTTATTTGTCCCCGCCACTTGTCCATTTTCTTTCAGATGATAAGGTGTGGTTACCATGTGATTCATTTGATATTACTTCATGATGGTTTTTCTATGATGAGAAGTGAATTTGGATCCTCCATCTATAACAATATCTCTTAGTATTCCATATTTGATAAAACTTTCCTTGTAGATAAAATATGTCACTGCCATTTCTGTAGTTTTTAGGAGTGCATTTTATTCAACCCATTTACTGACATAATCCATACAGACAAGGATTTAGGAGTTTTGTCTAGATGGAGGGTTGATTGGACCAAAAAAATTGAGGTCCCACTTTTCAAATTGTTCAACCACAATATTTATTTTCAATGAAATTTCATCATACTGAACATGGAATCTCATTCTCTGATAGTTTTGAAATATATTTACATATTCACGAGCATATAGTGGGTCAGTGGTACCCAATGTGGAGTATTTTATAGTTGGTCCTCTTGTCAGCAAACTATCCAACATAAGGTCCATCATGACAAGCTTTTAGGATGTCATACATTTATTCTTCTTCCACACAACACTAAATGATGAGGTATGTCCATGTGTAGAAGAGATATCCATCAACCCATGATCCTTTTTCATTGCTTATATGACAGATGTCATGGAAGCTTCCCTAAAGCCAAATAGTTAGAAATATTTGCAAACCATGGTGTGTTAGTAGATACTGCAAAATATGTTCATCATAGAAGGTATCCTCAACTAGAGGTGCACTCCCATCATTGGTAATCTTGGAAAGGAATTCAATAATGACATTGTCTTTCCCAAGTTTATCCACGATGGTAATTTCAAAATCTTTTAACAAAAATAACCATTTGGTCACCATACCATTGCTGATAGATTTACTCATCAAATATTGTATTGTAGAGTGATCAATATGTATGATTATAGAGTACCTAGTTATCTAATGCTGAAATTTGTTTATATCATGAAAAATAAAAATAAATTGTTTTTCTTTCATTGTATAATTTAACTCAGCATGAGTGAGATTATTATTGATGAAGTATATTTCATACAAATTTTGTTCTTCTTGTTGTCCAAGTACTACTTTGATAGAATTGTTTGAGGCATCCATAGATATATGAAATGGAAATGTCCAATCTAGCCCCCTTAGGACAAGTTATATTGTTTTTTTCTTCTTTAATTCTTCAAAATCATTCTCGAACCTATTAGTCCAACTAAATTAGACATTCTTAGTGAGTAGTAAAAATAGAGGGCATGCAATTTTTGAAAAAGCTTCAATAAAACAATATAATACCCATCCTTTTGTAGAAAAATTCTTACCTCCTTTGTTGTTTTTAGGGGAGGGAGTTTGAGTATTACCTCTATTTTCAAAGGACCGACCTGTATATCTCTAGGATAATTATGGTGTCTCAAGAGGATACCTTTTTTCATCGTCATGGTGCATTTTTCATTGATGAGAGCTACATTGGATTCTACATATCACTTGAACACTTTTTCTAAGTGTGTTAAATTAAATGTAAAGGTATAATCATACATCGTGAAAAAATCCATATACACTTCTACGTATTCATGAATTAGATAAGAGAATGTACCAAGTACTACTATATATAAGGTAGTCAGAGCATTGCAAATCCCAAATGTAAACACCCTATATGATAATATCCCCATGGGAAGGTGAAAGTGATGTTTTCTTGGTCCGTGGGAGAAATCTGAATTTGGTTGTAGCCACTAAACCCATCAAGGAAGGATAAATATTTATTTCCTGCTAATGTATCCAATACTTGGTCAATAAAGGGTAAAGGAAAGTGGTATTTATGAGTGGCTTTGTTTAAATTGATATAATCAATGCAGATTATACATTTACCATTCTTCCTGGGGACAATGACAAGAGGAGAGACCCATTGGCTATCGAAGATGGGGTAGATAAAATTTACATATTTTTTTTTTGTAGTTCTTCTTTAACTATCTTCGTTAACACTGGGTTCATTCTTCACTGAGGTTGTAAATTGGGTCTAGATTCCTCCTTGATGCATATATGGTGTGTACACAAATCTTGGTGAATTCCCTTCATATCTCTGTAATCCTAGACAAAATCATTACTATGTTTTTTGAGGACCTCAATTAACTATTTTTTTTGTGGCTTAGAAAGTTTATGATTAATACTCAAAATGTTTCCTAGGACACTTTCCATCGATTTAGTGAGGGAATTAATATATTCAACAATGGGTGTTCCATTTATTGTTGGTGGTGCATTAGTTGGAGAGAGGTTTTCCTGAGCATGAGGACATAGGATTCGATGAAGGCTATGTTGGGTAGGGATGATTTTAAGGATGAAAATTTATTTTAAAATGTAGAAACCTTGGCGAATCTTACTAATCCTTCATATGCCAACTATAAATGTTTGGTGATATTTTTGTAAAAATATTCAAATTTCTAAGTATTTTATATAGTTTTTATAAAATTCTGACGATAATTAAGGTAAAATAATTTTATCATATAGAATTTGGGTGAATCATTTTTAAAATAGCGAATCTCGTTTTTGGAAAAACCATGGAAAATTAGCCCATGAGCGAAATTTATCCCCTAAATTGTTGGGGATATGGTGAGATGCATAATGAACTTATAGTCATGAAGAATAAGTTAAAGTCTCGAATACTAGAATGGGAAATGAGGAGACAAAGTTTAATGGACACAAATATAGAGTGAAGTCATTAAATCTAGTAGAAACCATGAGGAGATTGAAGATGGAGGTGTAGAGTTATAAATATGATAATCATATATAATTTTTAGAAACCTAGGAGGAACAAAACTAGATAAACACTTAGTTGTTATAGAGTTTAAATTAGTTGTAGAGGAAAATAAATAATTGATTGGATTCAATACATGGGGAAGAAAGAATATCTCATGCCAAGAGAGATAGCTATAGAAGATATAGGAACTCAAGAAGTGATACTAGAAATCAATGGAATAATTATTCACTTACTAATTAATCCAAGAATTCATATGCATATGAAGAATCAACGAGTATCCCATAAGTGTTCCCTATTAGGAAACAAAGAAGAAGACATGGAAAATATAGTTTGCAAGGAGAGCTTGGGAATATTAATTCAATAATTTTCGATGGTGAAAACAAGAGGGGAGAGGATGTTGAAGCTTGGTTTCCAACGATAAGAAAGTGTTTTCAGTTGCATAACTACTCATCCAATATAGAAGCTATGATTTTTATATACCATCTACAACAAAATGATTCTATGTGTTAGGATTAGCTAAAGAAAGGTAATCACATCAATAAGAGGACGATTTTTTTGAAGTAGTTCAATAAATATTTCAAGTAGAACTATCTTTATGAGTACTACTATGAAAAGAATATGCATTATTTATTTCAACCCAATTTGGGGAATATTACCATCGAAGAATATGAGAAGAAATTTTTGGAGCTATTAAGATATGTGGGATTTATTAAAGAGGATAAGGTGAAGATACAAAGGTTCTTATGTGTATTGCCAACATTTTACAAAGATAATATCCAATTTTATGAACCTAAGACTCTTTAAGAGACCATCATGAAATTGAAATACCTGTATGATCAGAATAAAGGTGGAGAAGATTTCTAAATGTCTTGGAAATATAAGAAGGAAAAAATGGATCAGAGGAAGAAGGAATTAAAACCTCCTTTCTTAAAAAATAGTCCTAGTACATGTCAACAAAGTTAGCTAGCTAAGTGTGAATCTAGGATGGAAAAATACCTAGGTAAAAGGGAAAGTGTTATAGATTTATTTCACACCTGATCACTTGATGGGAATCATCTAGATTTTAGTAGTATAAAACACTTAATTATACCTCTTTTCCACTGAGTTTGTAGTACCTTTTTGCTTGGTCGTTGCTTGTCCCTTTACATATTGTTACTGAAATTTATGTTCACTCCCTGTCCTTTTACAAGGTGAAACTGGTAGCTTCTTGCAAGAATGCAGGGCACAACTGAGTTTGTTAGTCCATATTTAGGATTAGTTTCCAAGACATGAGATTAGACCTCATATTTTTTGTGGTTCAACCTCGAGAATATTTTTATCTTGGGTATCTATATACTATCTATATTAAACTTTGATCTTATCTATATTATTGTATATGTTGAGGGTTTCTCATGGGAGAAGGGGGAGAAAAAGGAGTAAGCAAACTTTTACTAGAGGTTTGATTACAAAGCTTGGGAAAGGAACTTGCGAAAGGACTGCATCAACTTATTTGATTGTAAGTTGTAATCCATTTTTCCATTAATAGAAGATGTACAATAATTTCCTCCTGACTTGATTTTATGTAATTGTTATGATATTTGTAGGGAATTGATATTCTTATGTTATCTCACTAGATCTATTATCGATTTATACATGATTCATGTGATCTTGTGAAAGGTTTATTTGTGTCTCTATGTGTGCAGATCCATGTTGTTAAGCGCAAAGGGAATATTTGAGAAAGATAATAGCTAAGGAGCGTGCAGGGATAAATTTCTAATCACTAGGTAAGACTTTCATTCCATCAACTCGTAGATTATTTTCGTGTATAATTTAGATCCAGGAAAATATGTTTCTTGCATCTCTATTCTATTTTAGGTCTAGGAAGAGCCTAAGGGAGATAACTCATGTAGGGTGGATTTTCCCTACAACAGAATGGAGACTCCACTGGGGTAGTCATTGTTGTTTAGTTAGTTTCTTCCTCAACTTTTGAATTCATATTCTCAGTATGTTTGCCTGTTTTAAGCCCCAATTTTTGTTTTCATTCTATCCATAAGTCTTTTCCAAGTCTATTTGAAAATTTTTAGACCCAGATCTGATAGATCTGTATCATATATATTATTTTTTTCACTTGCATGATCATGATAGTGGGTTATTTGTGACCACAGAGTGACCAAACCCTTTTGGTCGCTAGTTTCTCCATTGCAGGGAGAGATCATACAAAGAATTACACTGCTCTGTGTGACCAGTCTTTTGTTGTCACCCTATAGTCCTCTACAAGGTGCGACCAATTCTTTATGGTCTCCCTATGGTCATTAACAGGGTGTGACTAGGATCTAAAGCCATGTTTTGAAGGGGAATCCTTCAAACAAAGCCCATATATGTATCTATCCTTTCTTCTACCACTCCAAATAGTTTTTAGACCTGCCCCAACAGTCATTTCTGCAACATTTTTCAAAGAAATCTTTCCTTTTGCCCGCCATTTAATTTATTTGGTTAAAAGCACTTTTTTTTTGTGGGTACAATTTAGATCATCTAATTTCATTCCCCCAGATTTTTAACGTGTTGATGGTACTTTTTTGAAGAGAGTTCATTTGTTTTTAAAAACATTTTAGATCTGCTTCCATTGTTTACAAGAATCTAACTCTCCTTTGCATCTAATCTTAAAGTGAAATATTTTTTCAAGTTATTTGAAAACATTTTTCTACCATTGAAATCTTGAGTTTTGCGCTGACGACATTCTTGGGTTTGAATTTTGTATTCCTTGAGTGCTTGTTTTCTCCACCTTCATTATCTTTTGAGTTTTTTGCAAAGTGTCATGGAATACTTTCATTTTTTTTAAAGAAAAATAAAAAGAAGTGTCTCTTTTGAGTTTTCATGTGATTTAGAAAGAAGAAAAAAAGAATTTTCCATCCCACTTTCATAGTTGGAGTGTCTTGGTACATAGTTGAAAGAGCATGTTTTGTTAGGGATTTCGTGAACACTAAATTGATAGTTTGGCATTTCATATTTTTTCAATTTGAAAAAAGAAAAGTGAAAGTTTTATGTTTTTGGGTGTTTATTTCCATTAAGAAGAAAAAAATTATTTCTCCTTCCCGTATATAGGATTCATTGAAAGAATTGTTTTTTCATTTCATTATTTCTGCATCATTTTGGAGTCAAGTCATCACATCATTAGTTTCACCTTTGTACACCCTTCTGAGTAAAAATAGTTATTAAAATCAAACAAAGTGATAATAAAATTAGCTAGACATTTTTGTTTTCAGTACACCAATAATATCTTAGAGCTAGAGTCTTTGGACTAGGAAAAGTGAGTAAATTGTCCAAGACTAAACAAGATTATAGAACACTAAAGAGGGAAAAACTCCAATTTTCAGATAGGCATAGACGAGAACCCCCTCTAACACAGGGGATAAACATGAGGTCACATGTAGAAGAGAAGAGAAGATTACCCCTCCAAATCTTGACCAATCGTAGTGGAACGAGCGTATATTGTGGGTTTTTCTCAAGTGTTACTAGTTCATTTTGTCTCAGTGCTTCATGAATCTCAAATTCATTCGAAATACTCAGGATTATTTCTGATCCAATTGTATTCAGTCCTATGGAATATATTTGGACTTTGTTATCCTTCCCATACAATAGGTCTCAACTATTGACTATACCCCCCCAAAGACTGCAAGTTGGTAAACCTGGTGACCTTTCCTAGGTATCTACAGAGGTGACTGTGGGGGGACTCCAATGGTACTTGTGGTAGATATTGTATCACACTTTAATTACCCTTGGAGGGTGAGCCCACAAAGTGAGGGTTTCTTTAAATGATAAGGGATGTTACGTGGAGATCGGGGTGACTTATTCTCATATCTTCGCTAATGGCTTGACATCTTGTCTTTGGAAGATCCTTCTATCTATTTTTGTTTGGTTGATTACATGTATATTGTTTCTTAGGGATGTGTAATTTCAACATCCATAGTTGCCCTGAGGGATCGTTATTTATATTATGCTTTCACCTTGGATAACCAAGGTCTCTAAAGATCTCAGAGAATGCAAGGAATGGATATCAAAGAACACAATCTTCCACAAAACCCTTCTAACTAAAGAACTATTAACGAAGCGGTTGTTTATGAAATTTGGAGAATATATGCCCCAAGTGACCATCCTAAAGGAGTGGTCGAAACCATAGAGGAAGGCTCTATCCCTCTCGCAAATCCCCCTTTTATTGGTTCTTAAAACCCATTACTTGTTGAGTTTCCTTCAACAAGGTATATTAATAATTTTTCTTCTTACCATTTTCTACCTGATATGTACAATGGAAAATATTCTAGATTGCATCCATCAACATATAATTATACATATGGAATAATTATGCCCCCACTTGATCCCAAGATATCCTCCCTAACACACATTACCACTTTCAACACTTCTTCTTTGTGGGAAACATCATTGACCCCTATTACCCAAACTCAACAGTTGGTGAGTACAACTTCTCGTCCCATAGCTCTAGTTTCACACTTTCATACACCAAGAACGTTACTTGGTCATCCTTTACATACTTCATCTAGTCTAGTGGCCAACAGTGTTGCTACGTCAGGTATTCTCAGAAGTATCTTCATTTTTCCTCTGCCCAATCAAGGTGTTAACCCAATGAAAGTTCCACAAACTGTTTCACATACACCTGGAGTGCATGTTACAACTAGAGGTACACCTTCATCTATAGTCCAATACCCTTCTGGAAGGAAACCTTCAAATGTGGGTCAATTTCCAAATGGGGGGGAACCTTCAGTTGCAAGTCAATTTCCAGTTGGAGGGAAACCTTCGGCTATGAGACAATATTCGATCTGGTGAAAACAACAACTTGGGGGAAAAAATTCATGTGTAGTACAACAATCACCTTGGAAACAACAACTTACTTGAATCCAACAACCAATTGGGGGGAAACAACATGTTTGGGGCCAACAACCCATTGGGGGGAAACAACCTATTCAAGGTTAGAAGCCAACTAGAGGGAAACCAACTGGAGGTAATATACCAATTTTGGGACAATCCCACATTGGAAATCCACCTCACCCATGGGGGCATAATTTTTCGACAAACCCTATAGGTTTTTCTAGTCGTTTACCATATCTGGGAATGCCAAATGCTCCATGGGGTCAACCCAATTTAGAGGTAATATCTTTGCAAGGACATTTAACCACTCAACCGATTAACTCCATGTTCCCCACTCCCCAAGCCACTCAACCATATATTGGTGGACCATCAGGATTTAACATGCCATCCCAACCTACGTCTGGTCCTACTGGTAGTCCAATGTCACATCTGTATTACCAGTATTTGAAACCAAACTGACAAAATCCTTTCTTGGATACCTTATATCTACCATATTTTTCATGTTTGAAAAATGATCCCATACAACATGCCCCGTTATGACCCCCTATCCCTACTAAACTATCATCTGACATCCCAAAATTCAATGGAAAACTTGGAGAATATCGTAACAACCATGTTATGACCTTTCTCTATGGTGTTATTATAACTCCTTGATGGATGATTTCATTCAATTACGAATTTTCCAGAGAACACTTACATGTTTGATAGTGAAATTGTATATTGAGCTGTCGAGAAACTCCTTTGTCGATTTTAATACTCTCGCCATGGAATTCCTGACTCACTTCCAACTTCCCATTCAGTATGAGACTGGTATTGATATTTTAACCTCTCTTAGACAATCCACCTCCACCCATATTTATGATAATATTCATGAATGGAGGTGAATTTGATGATTGATTAAAGCCACTATTCCATATCAAGTCCTGGCAGACTGGTTTACAAAGTCACTCCTCCCTCTCATTGCTAGAGATGTCACCATGGGAGGTGTTCTAACTTAGGAGAAAGCCATCATTCATGCTCAATATTTAGACTTGGTATACTCCTAGTCGAGCACACTATATTATTTGATCCCTCATGCTCCTCGATCATCGAATGATCACTCAAAACTATCCCCAAGAGCCCATGTTGATGGTGTAGTGGGTTTTGTAAAACAACACTCTACGACAAAATCGATTGGGAAACAAGGCCATACAATTTCCACGCTAGCCTCATCCCAGCCTGGTACCGATAGAAAATCTTTTCCCTCTCCTATACAAACCTTTGAGGTGAATGTGGTTCAATCTGCTTCGTCTCAGCAATCCGAAGGAAAGAATAAAAACAATGGTAAATCAAAAAAATATTCTAACTACCAAGAGAGTAAAAATACCCAAGACCCCAATGTTGTAGGAAAAAATAAAAGAAAGGAAAAATATCATTGCATGGTATGTAAGGAGGAAGACTTCACAAAATAATTCCCTCACCTTGTCAATATTCATCAATACCTCGAGCAAGGGGGATCTCTTTACATACCAATGATATTAGCCAATACTTTCCCCCAACAACAAAAAATGGTCACACAAGTTCCTGCACCTCCACCCAGGGGAAATGTAGAGTCCTCATTCATGAATATCATGATGGTTAAATACATAGTGGAATTATCCACCAGAGTGAATAAATACGACTCCCAAGAAGGGGAACCTTCATCAAAAGACCCTACATCGACTACACCACCCAATGGCCCTCTCACTTTAGAGAAACCATATTTCGAACCTACAATGTGCCCTCCAAAATAAGTACTTCACAGGACTATTCATAATTCGAATGCATAGGTAGCTCAACACTATATCATAGTGGAAGATATCGCCAAAGAACCATGTGCCATGTTGGCACTCAAAGTGTTGCAAAGTTTTCCTTCATAGAGAAAATCCTTACTATCATCCATGGGGAGAATCGACCCTTTGGAGTCCAATATTATTTACTTTGACAAATAATAAAGTGAGTTGTGTCTCTCACACCAACTAGCATTGAAAATAATAGTTGGTTTTCGAAACACGAATATCTTTCGTACAGTGATCGACGAAGGATCAACCACTTCCATTATGTCTTTGTCATGTTGCAAAGCCCTTGGTTCTCCACAACTCACCACATATTCAACCATCCTAAATGATTTTGATGGAAATTCTTTTAAACCTCACTAAATTATTACCTCCTTACCCATATAGCTTGGGGGGAAGAGGGTCTCCGTAGAAGTCGAAGTGGTAGATGCCACACTCGATTATAATATTCTCATGGGTCACACTTGGTTGTACACAATGAAGGCTATCACATCCACTATATTTCCTGTCATACAATTTCCCCATCAAGGAAAGATAGTCGTGATTTACCAACTGGATTATTCCACACCTGAATTACGAGATAATCCTAGCACCAATGTGCCCTTTATAAGTGAATCTTTCAAGGGGTGTGAAAGTGTCAGTGTAGGTATGTTTAAAGATCCATTTCTTATGGGGATATTCCCCCTTCCTGCACCTGACACTACCCATATCACTCATGTCAACATGATTTTCTCATCTACCAATGGATCCATAGGGTTAGTTGATCATTGGGTGGTACCTCATATTGAGGATGTTGACTCATATGGAGCATCTATCCCACTCACCATGGTCAAGATTGTCGATTTGAATATCTCTGTTGGTTGTGGAGCGTGATTATCTTCCTGATTCATAGGCCTTTGTTTTTAGCCATGTTTATACTTCATGAAGACTTTACACCCTGGAAGTCTGTGCACTCCACGCGGGGGAGTGCAGGGGGGATATCCTCCCAGATGGGGAGTCCAGGGGAAAGTGGGCCCCTGAAGAAAAAATTTCCTTGTAAATATGGACCATTCATTATAAGGTCACAAATCTGACAGTAGAAGTTATGTTAGGGTTTTTTTCCCTAGAAGACAACCCTCTTTTATGAGGGAAATATGTTGTGGCTATTTATCATTGCGAATATTGTTTTTTGAGTGAGGATATTGTGAGAGAAAGAAGAGGAAGTTACAACGAACATGTTGTAGGTTGTATCCCTTCATTTACTAGATAATAATAAAGGAAGGACTCAAAAATTTCTCTGGTGGGTGTATCCCATACTGGGTGAACCACGTATATCTGTGTCTCTATTGCATTGTGTATCTTCTATGTTTTATTTTATTGCTCCATAATCCTATTGTTCTAACAATATCATCAACATCCATTGATATTGGTCCACAACTCCACCCTAATGTGGTGTGTGATCAACCTTCTCTGTCCATACGGGTTGTTGACTCTTTCAGTTCACATGATTTCCATGATACTAAGTTTCCTTCAGAAGAGGCCATCTTGGAAGTCATGGATTGCATCAATAATCCTAGAGAGGATGAGAATCATCACASTTTCCTYTATGATTTGGAATTGATGGGAGTTAACATAATGTGTCTTTTTTCGAAACTGGGGGCATTCGCTGGGGAATCYAATCAACCTCCTAGCCTCGACCCTTTCCCACCTCGGTTATATTTTTTACCACATGCTAGTGAATTCTATGCTATCCCTTCCATTGAAATTTGTGTTTTTCACTTCCATCATGTCTTGATGGATCCCATCAAGGAGCTTCCATAKCTCACAAAACAACTCATAATGAGTATCTTCGCTCGCAAAKATTTGTTCCTATGCGGCATGGCTCTGGCATGGTGAGCCATATGATGCCAATAATGGATCATGAGTTCCTCAATTGTGAAAAATATCCTTGTCTTGAGCATAGAAATGGGATTTATTTTGCATAAATTATTAAGGTGTGCATAGTGCCTTGTACATAGGTGTATGGTGTGAATGCCTTTTTCTCTTTTTCTCATATCAAAAAAATCCCAAAATATTTTCTTTTTTGGATTTCACTATGTGTGTTGACCTTGGAATCTAGTTTACGCATGTTGATAGGATTCTAGGGATTTTTTTAAGATGGGAACATCCCTTGAACTTGAGGTACATGTCTCTCAACAAGAATATAGGGAGAGTTTTTTTCCATGCATTTCCCTCTTTGCATTATTAACCATCCATATTGCCAACACTATACCTTAGGTCAGTTTATTATTATTGTTGTCTCATTGCTTATTTCTTCTACATCACCATTTTATTGCATTTCCTATCACATTGTAACCATTCTTGACCACTATCCATCTATATAATTCCATTTTACAACACCCCTGGATGATAACTATTGTTACGAGTGGTCATCATTTGCCATGTTTCTTTTTGCGGTTCATTACTTAATTCATGTTCCATGCGCCTAGAAATTCATCGCAAACCACTCGTTCTCTCCAGCTAAGCTTACTATTATCCCTTTGTCATGCTCGGTAACCAACCAAGACAAAGGTAGATCATGGAGTCTCCTTTAATCTTTTTCAGAGTCCATAAAACATGAAAATATTATCGAGTGAGATTGTTTTCTTTCACACTCATTAAATGGATTTGAAAGGAAATCTATTCGGTGTAAGTTTAACCCTTTTTCAGACCGGATGGACTAATTATGAAAAATGAATACTCTAGTCAACCTTGGCTATAAGAGTTCTCCCTTATATTGTTTTTTCCTTTTTCTGGATTGGGAGACTAAATTTACCAAAAAGCATACCCTTGGAGTCTTCTTTGTCCTTCCAGACTCTCTAAATATGAAATGATACATGAGAATTTACTTTCTTGGTCTTGTTAAATACACGATATTGTATATGGAGTTTTCTTTTGGATATTTCTAGACTCCTTAAATATAAAAAAGACCGTCGAGTACCATTCTCCGCCCCGGGCTTGAGAATTAATCCACGGGTGAGAATATCAAGCACACTTTTATTTTCTTTCGCACTCATTTCAAGCATGAAAGAAATAAAAAGAGTGGGGGGTTTTCCATCTAATCATCTTCAGGCATTTTCCAAATAGTCATATTCACAAATGGTAACTGTCCATCGAGTCTCCCTTGAAAAATGCACCTATTTTGCATCCATGTAGAACAATTGGGTTATCCATTGTCTCTCAATCATTGCCATCTCCATGAGTTCTTAGACTTCACCGACTAGTTACTCTTCCAGTCATTCATGGTACGTGTTTTGGCCCTTATTGAGTCAATGTTTCCAAGTCAAGTCATTTGTCATGTTGATTTGTTCAAGGTAAGTTAGCCTGTGTTGGCCATTTTCAGTCCTTTAGCCCATTTATCCCAACCATCCTTGTGTCACTTGTGCTCTACCATTACACTCTTCACACCATCTACCTTTATATGTTTCGTGTCGATTTATGGGGGATGCATCAAGGCCCTCCTGTGACGGATTTCATTATGTCATCTCCATACCATTATCTAGGTTTGAAATCTAGAAACAAGTTAGTGCCCTACAATTTGCATACATCAATGACATATTCCCTTCCATTTCTGTAGTGGGTTTACATCATTGGATCCTAGAGAAAGAATCTATTAGTGTTTGACTTCAACTCATTTATTCACACCCGTTAGATTGTACTAGGTATATTAGGGTCCATAATCATCATCAATGGATTACCTCGCATCTGTTAATGGTATACATCAATGACTTTCTACCATCCTCGACCTTAACTCATTTATTTGCATTCTTTAGATTCATACCATTGGGATTTGGGATGAAGACCTTGGGTTGGGACCACCACATTCCTTTTTGGTTTTCCCTCACTGGTACATATCGGCCCAAAATGTGACAAAATATTTCCATGTTTCTATAATTCATGTAAAAATGCATTAAAATTTTGGCTTTCTTTTAAAACAATTTGGTTTTGACCCGACATTGATTGATATAGCGAGAGATTCAAAAAACCGTCTCTATATCCACAAATTTCCGTCACTATATTGAAATTTGTGTCACACGTGTGAACCACATGTGCATTGCAATGGGTTCTGACTTTTTTTGGGTTAAACTCATTTATTTTCTTCAGTATATCGACGAGAATCCATCCATAAAAACATTTCCTTAAGACAAATTTTGACAAATTTTCTATAAATGTGACAATTTTACTGGTGATTGTTTGAGCCCTGATTTTTTCTGTCATGTACTGGTTTAACACATCCAATTATCGATCTACATAGATTGGATTTTAGACTTGCAAGGTTAGTATTTTTAATTTTTGTCTCTTTTAATATAAATCTATGTTAAGAAATTTTAATTTCAAATTTTTTTAACATGAATTTTATAACCAAATTTAATTTTTTTCGAAATTTAGCATTGTTGCATATATTTTGTGTGATTGAACATTGAAGTATATGAATTTTTAAATTATTATTTTTTTTAATAATTTTTTCAAAATTTAGCATTACAACATATATTTCCTGTGATTGGACCTTGAAGTATATAAAATTTTAATTTTATTTATTTTTCAATGTTTTAACAAAATTTAATTTTTTAAATATTTAATTGGTTCTTAAAGGAAATTATCGTTTCAAATTAATATACTATGAATGAAAATTCAAGGAGGGTTGCTCAGTTTAGAGCGACATTGGAGGCGAAGGGTGATGGGAAATTTTATTTCCCATGCAATGATTGCAGGGGCTTGAAAAACATTGTATGGAGAAGGGGCATGCTGAAGGGGGTTATGAATATCATCCCTTGGTAAGACATTATTCAACATATATTCTTTGTAATAGTGATCATGTCATGTACTTGTCAAATGTTTTATCATTTTAATATATGTTCTATACACACTAATTTTAGTACATTGTTTGTAAATGTAAAGATAATGCCCCCAAAATGTCGACCGCTAGAGAATTATTTGCCAAGTAGTAACATAAATACTACTTTACAAGGTGAGGAACATGGAGATCAGAATATTGAAGATCGAGTTCTTAATGATGATATGGACAGAGATAATGTTATTGATACAAACTGTGTTGATGAGATACATAGATTGATCCAAAATACATTTGATCCAATGAATGATGAAAACCATGATGATATTCATGATGTTGATCCTCTACTCGAGAGGTCACGAAAACCTATTTATGAAGGATAAAGAAAAAACATTTTATCTGTTATATTGTTGTTGGTGAACTTGAAGGTTTTGAATGGTTTATTAAACACCTGTCTCACACATATCCTAAGTATGTAATGTATTATTTATTTCATGCTGACATGTACATAAAGGTTGACTATTTTTCTATATTGTTATTGTTAATTAATTCGTAAAGTAGGGATGTGATATTTATGATTAATATTGTTTACATTGACTTATTTTTTTGAATGGCGTAGATTGTTAGGTGAATTTATATTACCACCATCAAATATTTTACCATGCACATATCAAGAAATATCTTTTATTATAAAAGAAATTGGAATGGAGTATCAAGTTATTGATGCTTGTCCTAATGATCGTATCATATACTATGGAAAATATGCATTCGAAAATGAATGTCCATAATGTCAAATAAGTAGATATCAAACCAATCAAGCTACAAAAAATGTTCCTCACAAATTTCTTTTTTATATTCCCGTAATTCCACGTTTCCAATAGTTGTTCAGGTGCCAAAGTATAGCACAGCTTATGGATTTCCGTGCAAAGAACATAAGTGAATATGATGTTCTTTGAATGCTTTCAAATGGTTCTTCATTGAATAACATCAAAGAAAAATGGCCAATTTTTAAAGAAGAACCTTGTAATGTTAGACTTTCATTGGAAACTGATGGTGTCAATCCATTTGGAGAGCTTTGTTCTGCTTACTCAGTGTGGCCTGTTTTTGTTATAAACAATAACATTCCTCCTTGGATGTCATTAAAGAGAGAGCACACAATATTGGGAATGATATTTCTAGGTATTTAATTAACTTGTCTTTATTTACTTGAAAGTATGACATAATATTTCATTTATTTGTTTCATGCATGATAATTATATCTTTTATATATACAGATGTATAACTAAATGTAATTAATGTATGTTGAACCAATTATGTAAGTACCAATTTAAAGATATGAATGTATATATTGAGCCTATTATCAATGAGCTTATGAAGTTATGGGTTGGCATCACTATGTATGACATCTCTAGACCAATAGGGAAAAAATGATTTCAATTCCATGGAATACTTGCATGGACAATTCATGATGCTCCCGGGTTAGCACATTTTTATGGTATGTAACTTTCCATTGCGCTTTAATATTATATAATTTATTGAAAATATCATGCTTTTTTTAAATTGTAATACTAATTTGCTACATTAATTCATATATCTTGCAGGTCTTCAAACAAAGGGTAAATTTGCATGTCATGTTTTTGGTCCTAGGATAAAATCTCGTCGTTCAATAAGTTTAGGAAAGGAGGTGTTTGACGATTATAGGAACTTTCTTCCTAAGAACCATAGTTATCTAACTACCGAGAAAGAAAAATTAAATGGTAAAGAAGAGAATGGAAAAAAACCACGAAGAATGACACCTCACCTATGGAAGTTGGAATATTATAGAAATCGTCAAGGTATGCAAGTTATTTATGTATTATATATATCAATCTTATGATTTTTTTCAGTGAATTTTGTTCAACGTGGTACCTAGCCATATTGATTAATTAGTCTTAATTTGATTTTGTTTTTGTTTCATGAATGTATTTAAAGCATGAATGGGATTCCACGAGGAATGAAAAGTTACCCCATACAATTCAATAGGTTTCCCTACTACGAGAACCTACAAATAGTTCATGTGTTTGATACAATGCATATCGGGAAGAATATAACAAAATTGTTATGGAAAATCTTAGATGGAAGGACTGGCAAAGAAACAATTGGAAAGATTTGTAGTGACATCTAGGAAGCTAATCACACATTGCAAAGTGTGATTATTAATTGTAATGGTGATGGTAGAGAAAAAAATATTAGCCTTCCATGGTTATTGACAAATAAATCGAGCAATGTTGTAAAATAGGTCATTCGAAAAATTAGGTTTTCGACGGGGTTTTTGTCGAACATACAAACTATCTTAACAAAAAAGGGTGATTTTGGTGGGGTTAAGATACATGAATAGAATACATTCATTAAGGTAATTATTAGGTATATTAACATATTGGTATACATCTTTTTAGTAATTTTTTTCTGTTATTTGGAAATAAATATTAATGATTTTCCTTTTGTTACAGTATGTTCTACCTCTATCTCTCCCAAACAAATTTCGCAACAACATAAAACAAGTTACATATGATGTTGGAAAATACCCAAGGTAAGTAATGCATTTTTATATGGAAAATGTTTCTTCAGCACTTTGTATCAGAAATTATTGACATATTATGTTTTATCTGCAATTTTATATATTCCTTGATATTGTTCAAAACTATTCTTTTCTTGCACCATTTGTAGGTGGATTTCACGTAAAGAAATCCATAAAGAAGATATAAGGTATTGGAATAGATAAATTCCCCGACTAATGTGTGAAATGAAAAAGTATCTACCTCGAACATTTTTCAATGCACAAGAACACTACCTCATACAACAAGTTGAGGAGATTGAATTATGTGGACCAATACACATAAGGTCGATCTGGATGGTGGAGAGGCAGTTGAAGTCATTAAAGGATTTTGTTAGACAAAGAGCACGTCATGAGGGTTATATGGTCAAGGGATATATGGTATATCAATTGGTAATGACCCCCGTCGTTACGACAACATGTGACGCATAACAAGTGCAAACATTTTTTTTCTTTTAGGCAGGAAAGTAACAATGACAATAGTCAATCAACACAACTCGACGACAAACACAACACACACAAATCAGGCATCAGAAAAATATAATGACCTAGCATACTATCACATCATGTAGTTGGAAGCAACATACGACAATCAATCAGACGAAAATAAAAATGACTACCTGTCCATCCTACCTAGAAAGGTTAGGACCTCCAGGACACATAAGCAACGCTCAAGCCTAGGTTCACATCGATTTTGACCATTTAAGGTCTCAAGGCTGGCGATTGTTTTGAGGAATAAGGAGGTGTATAAATCCCTCCTGACACAAGCAATACCACACCTACTAAGCTAAAAGGCATCATCAATCAACCGAACAATCGGCATAACGTGACCCAAGATGTAAGGAGAGGTAAGGATAAACTGGGAGATAATAACGCAACCCAAGATGTGGTTTCATGCATTAAATATTTATTTGAAGCCTGTAGAAGATCAATCGGCTTGTCAAATAATCATTCACCAACTAAATAACCAAGAAAATGATTAGAGTTTTCTAAAAAATCAATTTAATGTCATTAAAATTTTCCAAACACATACGGAAATGAAACCAAAGTAAAGGATTTAAAAAGGGGGCTAGCTTAACATGTCATAAATTATTAAAAGAGCGCAATCAAAGGGGTATTGAATTTCAGGTTAGCCTCTGAATTAAAGAGTGAGATTCCCTTTTCGTAAATTGTATAAAAACCTGAGAGGAAAACAACGAGGCAGATACCCTTTCTAAAAGAGCATTGCATCTATCATCGGGCCAAATCTGCTTTACAATATGGGAGGATGGCAATGAAGGACCAACCATCAAGATTAAGCTTTGATTTGTCATCTTCAGTTTTATTCTGAAAATCCATTGATCTGAAAGCTGATCATAGATGAGATTTCGATTTGATATTCTTGACAGTCATGGATAGATCCAAGCATTAAGCATTTCTTTCTTTGTGAACTGTCTTTCGAGAAGACGGTTTTTGTAAATTTTTATATCCTTAATATAAAGATCATTTTTTCTCGTGGAAAAAAAAAAATGTATAAAAACCCATGTAAATTACATACGAATGACACCTCGCGCTATCCATGCCATAGAACACCTGGTAGGGAAAAACAAATTCCGTTCTTTTTTTATAGAAAGGATTAGGATTGTTCTGGATAAGAAGCCGCATTCGATTCCGAGCTTCAGTTATGATCCTACAAGGAATCAGGAGAAGACCGACTGGGCAATGAATGGTGGTCTGAGTGGGTCAAGGGATACTCTGCCCATCTGTATCGTGGTAGGGACAACTAGGAAAACAACACCGCATTCACTAAGGTTTGTTAAGAGTACGTTGGGGAAGATAGGCATGCGGGAGGGGATTTCCTGATAGACTGGAGGATTTGACGCGAATAGACAGTGAAGATTCAGAGTGGGAAACTCCTTTACACAGAGGAAAAAGATCAATCCTGTAACATGCAGAGAGGGACAAAATTTTTTGAAATTACAGAGGTGAAACACAAGGGTTTGTGTGAACGATAGATCCATAAGAAATTTTTTTCTTTTCATACACCAGACCAAGGATACAAATCATATGCCAACTCATGAGGAAGTACACTCACAAGATATCCAAGGGAAAATTCCACAGGGGACCATCAGTTGTGCACAAGCCAAAACTACAAAGAAAAAGGGGTTGTGCCAGCTAAGGTTGCACATGATTTAATTCTTAACTAAGGAAAAATTAAAATACACTCGTGATAAAAGGGACACACAAGAAGAATCTTTGAGGTGCTCACAATGCCAAATATAACATTCCTGATATTCAACAAAATCAATTATACAACGGAAAATGCATCCGACCTAAATGTATAATTCCAATGTATCACATGGATCCAAAAGTATTGATTCAGATTACATAGCTAAGGGAAATAGATAATGATCTTGTTGTTCAGGAAAATTTAATAGATTAGTCCAGGATCACAGCCATACGTTTTAACAAGAAATCACAACCATATTATTAACAGAATATACTATTAATCAAGAAAACCGATCGTAATTTTCAGGAACATCTCCAGATCGTTTACAATACTACATCGATTTAACCAGAAATTCAAATGCACTAAAATTGGTGAAGTAAGAAGGCACATAACATAATCTAACTACCTTTCAACTCCAATTACCCATGCATACATTTTCCTTGATAAATATTCATATACAGAAAATTAACTTTTTACATAATCTACGCATGCGTGCTTTAGATGCATATATAGGAAATTAACTATTATTCAATAAAAATATACACATGCATACCGTAGCCAAATGAGAAGAACCGGAAGTGATTGTCCCATGCTCGCACTTCAACCAGTTCTTCTTGTGCTCCGTCCAAGTCCTACTTACCAAGCGTTGAGACCTCACCGGTACCTCCCAGCCAGCGCTAGAGGTACTCTTCTTCCCCGTGAGCCCCCCCGAGCCGCAAAGGGGCCACACACACAATACCAGAGAATTCTATCTCCCATCTCTCCTCGCAAGGTCGAGCTACCACTCGTTATCCAAGCTGGGTATCCCAAATCCCATAAGAGAAATTCAGTCAAGATAAATTCCTGCAGCGTAACCTTACACAAACCAGACGTGATCCGTACTCCTCCTGGGCCATCATTTTTATAGATTTTTCTTAGTGATTAGTTTCCAAAACCCTCATTAGATATTTTTTATTAAATTTAATTAGGATAAACCTCCCCCGTACACATGTCACCTGATGCCTTAGTTGCACTAGAAAATCAATTTATTAATTAATTAAATTTTCCTATTTCCCTCACCCACCTAAAAGCGTTCCTAATAATGCTCCTCGATGTCCCTTTATTCCATTACAATTCTTAAATGACTTACGTCTTTCCTAAATCATATTTGAGTTCACAATTAGAAGGTTCCAAAGACTATATTCCCTACTATGTTAGGCATTCTCATTTTTCTTTAAGTTTCCATTTTTCTATCTAAGTTCAGAATTAGCAGGTTTAGACATAATTTACCCTTTATCTAAGTTCAACTTTAGCAACAATTTACCCTTTTAATAATTTAATCCTTCATTAAATTTTTACTTGAATTATTAAAGTTTGAATTTTCTTTACCCACTTCTTGTTACAAGTCCATTTAGTTGTGTTTTTTATCACAAGATCTACTTAGACCTAGGTTTTAAATTCACTAGGCTTGGCGACAGGTATTTTAAGGAAAAAAATTGTTATTAAACTTTACTCATACCCTCATTCATTTTAAGGATGACCATGTCCTAAGGAGTCATACACCCACCTAAAAGCCGCTCCTAATAATGCGTCTCCCCATGATCCCTTTCTTTATTCCACATACTTTAAATGACTTATCACGTCTTTCCTAAATCATATTTGAGTTCACAATTAGAAGGTTCCAAAGACTATATTACCTACTATGTTAGACATTCCCATTTTCTTTAAGTTTCCATTTTTCATTAATTTCAATTAGCGTGCTTGGGACATAATTTACCCTTTATCTAAGTTCAACTTTAGCAACAATTTACCCTTTAAATAATTTTAATCCTTCATTAAATTTTTACTTGAATTATTAAAGTGCTTGAATTTTCTTTACCCACTTCTTGTTACAAGTCCATTTAGTTGTGTTTTTTATCACAAGATCTACTTAGACTAGGTTTTAAATTCACTAGGCTTGGCTACAATTTTTAAGGGAACTTTTAGATATTAAACTTTACTCATACCCTCATTCATTTTAAGGATGACCATGTCCTAAGGAGTCATAGTTTTCTAGTAACTAGGTTTAATAACTTACCAAAAATAAAATCACGACGTGCCCTTCAAAACACACCACGTGCTGGGTGCCACTTCTACATTCTATTTTTTTTATTTGACTGCTTTTGGTAGATGTCAAACCCTTTGAGTGAATACTTTGTCGTGGGATCTTGTATGCACTAAGGGCCTTTATGAAATGACTCCCCGCCTTTATTGCATGCCCCTAGGAATCATCATGAGAAACTATCACACTCTGCCCTCATGGCATCGTGGTCCCCTCAAACTAGGTAATTGTCAACCTACACTAAATCCACCACGACGAAAGTGATAGTAGGTTGTGGCAGGTTGTCGCCACACCTCTCCCTCAATGTCTTTGGCTTTTCATGCATGACCCTTTACTCCAAATGTGAGTCCGTTCGGCAAGCTAACGCTAGCCTGCATCATCAAATCTAAACATGTCATAACAATCGGGTCATCATAATATTCAACATACATCTATACTATCAAAAACATTCAAACCATATAATGTACTTCCACCCCCTGAATTGATTCAGAGTCCAAGAAGGTCCATCGATGCCATCAACATCCCTAACGCCCATAGCCCCCGCACACCGAGAACCTTACTCCACAGTACATCGCATGTAAATATATCAAAATAACATATCATCATATTTCCACAATATCTCATAATCATAATTCAAACGACCAATCATATAATAATCCAGATCACTTTATATGCAAGTACAAAGAATAAGTCTTCTCAAGCAGGTAAGAGAGGGATGTTGGCACACCCCTCTTGTAATCAAGTTTCATACATTATAAAGCAAAGCAAATATGTGTGTGCTGTCACAATATCAAAATGTCTAGCTATCAAACAAAATGGAAACTACATGCGCATATCATAAGCGTCCTCCCAAGTCGCTGAAAGTGCTAATTATAAATGCTTTTGTCCCATCATTAACACTGACGCATCAAATGCTCTCATTATAGATGTTGAATGCGGCGGTCCAAGATGTGGATTGGCTCCATCGCGAGCACACCGTCCTATACCTACAATGAATGCATGTCAATAACATGTGAATGACCACTAATATAATTTCTCAAACAGACACGCGGAAAAACATCGTGCATATGCCCCTGCAAAGAATTAGGAATGAAGAATAATGTGCCACAGCCCATTATTTCAGTAAAAATATCTAAGGGGTCCCACAAACTGTCAGAGACCCCAACCTCCTCGGGCCAAGATCCTCTCACAAGATCATTTCAAATCTTCTCTTGAGCCGAAGAGGCTCTCTCAAATCCCTATTTGTAACCTCACAAATCCAATCCACAAGACCTTTGGAAACCTCACCTGTGCGAACAAGCACAAGATGTGAGCTTCACCTCCTCAACAACCACAACGCTATGACCAAGACCCAATTCCAAAAGCACTTGTTGCAACTCGAAACTCACGAGTTCATGAGTCGAATACCTTGACTCCTCTTTCTCCAAACCTCTGATAACCAAGTTTCATATACGTATAGCTCCTTATTAAAATCTCCACGATAACCACCAGCCTAGAGCTGGGTTATATTCACTACTTGCAACTCGCAAGAAAGTTCATGAGTTGAAGGGTTGAACCTCTGACCCCTTCTTTTACGAAACTACGAGATGCTAAGTCTGAGAAGACTTGACTCCTTCAACACCTCTCATGGCTTGCCACTTTGCGACTTGGTTTGTTGAGCCTTTGTGCCCCTTTCACGGTGAATTAAGCAACAAGAAGTCAACAGGTGTTGACTCCTCCAAGGATGAGTGTTCAACCTGCCAACCCTGCAGTCCCTAATTTGATGGGCTTAATTTGGGTGTGTCTACCCTGGTGACCCCTGGGCCTCTACACTTTCTCGCAAATAAAAATAAATTAACACAGTCTCCCTCAACCCACGAAGACATGAGGTTTTGGATCCAGCTGCTCTCCAAATGGGCTGATCCAATGGTCTAGATCTCCTCTCTCTCGCTTCCTAACTCAGGATTTTGTGCAACCAAAGGATTTGGTCCTACCAAACTATGAAAAGTGAATCCTAATTTAAATGTGATCCAATACTTAAAAACACCCATCAACTAGTTTCACGTGCTTGATCCTAGATCCTAAGGTAAGGTCTCCTCTTCCAAAATTTCTTTAACCACTTTGTAACTCTACAATATCCCACGGCTCTATCAACTTTGCACTTCTTTCACGAAGGCTCCTCATCGTCCATATGGCTCCACTGGATCCTACAGCCCTCACAAATTCGAGAGATCTCCACGGAGAATCTTAATCGCTTAATTCACGCTTCAATGGTTTCTAAATAACTCACACAAATTTTCTCCCTTCTAAACTTAACTTCTACTAACCTCCTTTAACTCTTCAAAGGTGCTAACCCTCCTGAACTTTCTCTTGCAACTCAAGTCTCGAGAGGACTCCTACATGCATTCTTTGCAACAATCTTTCAAATAATTCAAGGTATTTGATCTCTTCAATTGTGGCACCTCCTAAGTTAACAACAATCTTTCACTTTTCAACCTTAGTTGATAATTTCTAAGGCTTCCACCAGCCTGCGTACACCTTGCATGGTTTCTATGCTTCACCTACAGTTTTGCTAGAATGAGAACAATGGTATCCGTTCTGAGCTTTATGAGATAAGACTTATAACCCTTGTCAACACACACCTTATGACATTTTAATTCCTTGTGGTAGGAACTTTCTCTCGTGGAAGAGAAACAATTGTTCCATTCTTTCTCTCTCTCTCTAATTTCATACATTCAATCATGAAATCATACATTCAAATAAGAGTAACAACAAAGGTATAACAGAGAGAATAAAACAATTTTAAGCATACCATTCAACATATCTAAACAATAAACATCATAACACCATGAAATTTGAGTCAAAGCTTCATATATTAACTCAATTACCCCTATACATGGGTTCTTCTCTAAAACTCTCTACTACAACTCATATTTTTTCTATTCTATAATGATCTAATCATAATATTAAAGAGAGGGGTATCTATATCCATTTTCCCTCCTACCCTAAAACCTGCCTAATCTATTACCTAAAGTTACCTATACTTTCATTTATATCGTGACTTAATGTCTACATCCAACAGATGAGAAAATCTGCCAAGATCTGTTTTTCTACAATACAAGTATGCTTCCTTTAACTACTAGATTAATATATGCTCATTAATTTCTTCAAAACAACTAAACATGTGCAAAATGTGTGATGCACTCTTTCAGCTGTCTTCCACCTTTATGGTTGCTCACATGCTTTATGATGCCCGTGATCATATTCTCTCATGAAAATTTTCATGAACCCTGCTCATGAGCTCTGTGGCCTCACCCATGCCTATGACTTATGCTTCTTCGCCTTCCCAGCTGGCATTTTCCACTTGGTGGTTCTTCCATTTGACCAAGTATTCAAAATACCTTTCCTCTATTCTCTAAGCACCTCTGGGAATAACAATTATATTTTCCATATGTATTTCAGCTGTAGCATCTATTTCATCCAATCGAACTTCTTTTCGCTTCTTCCTTGTTCCTGCTTTTTCACTTCTATAAGGGTACAAATCCACAACATTGAATTTATCTATGGAGATTCCTACCGCATCTGGTAATTCAATTTCATATGCGTTTGTCTCAAATTTCCTTATGACCTTGCATGATCCAATCTTTTTAATCTTTAGTTTATTATATGTTCCCCCTTGGGAACCTTCCTTCCTCGTGATGTAAGAGTCGATCACCAACTTCAAATTGGTTCTCACCGTTTATCTTCTCTATGCTTATATTCTTGACTTGAACTCTAACGCTCCTTAACTCCTATTGTGAAGCTCCTTCATTCCTACCGCAAATTCCTCTGTACTAGCACTCATGAATTCAGCTTGTTCTAAATCCTTCAATTCATAAACTCCTCGGGTCACATTCCATAATAATCTCGAAATGGTGGACTCGTCCTGCTTCATGGAGTGAGTCAGGCAATTCTCACTGCGATCTCGATTTATTGAGAATGGTATTATTTAGTTTTAATGGAAAGACGGATGGATGGATAACGGAGCCCGAAAAGGAAATGGAATGGATGGACGGATGGAAGGAAGGATGGAATGGACGGAATGGAGGATGGATGGAAAGAATGGAGGACGGAGGAGGATGGAATGGAGGAAATGGATGGATGGATGGAATGGATGGAGGGAAGGAAAGGATGGACGAATGGAATGGATGGAGGACGGAAGGAAGGATGGATGGATGGACGGATGGACAGTGGAGGGATGGATGGATGGATGGATCGAAATGGAATGGAAGGAAGGATGGATGGAAGGAATGGATGGATGGAAGGACGGATGGATGGATGGAATGGATGGAATGAAAATGGATGGAATGGATAGAGAGAGAGAAAGGACGGAATGGATGGACGGAGGAGGAAATGGATGGCGGACGGATGGACGGATGGAGGAAATGGAGGAGGAATGGATGGATGGACGGAGGATGGACGGATGGATGGATGGATGGATGGAGGATGGATGGAAGATGGATGGAGGATGGATGGAGGAATGGATGGAGGAATGGATGGATGGATGGAAGGAGGACGGGAGGAGGAAGGATGGATGGAATGGATGGACAGTGGACGGAGGGATGGAGGAGGAAGGGATGGATGGAATGGAGAGAATGGAGAAATGGAGGAAAGGAGGAGGATGGAGAGGAATGGATGGATGGATGGATGGATGGAGGTGGATGAAGGAGAGGAAGGAATGGATGGAATGGAAATGGATGGAAGGAAGGAGGAATGGATGGAGGAAGGATGGACGGATGGACGGAATGGAATGGATGGACGGAATGGATGGAATGGATCTGGATGGATGGATGGATGGAAATGGAATGGATGGACGGATGGATGGATTTAATTAAAATGAAGTACCAAGGTAAGTGTTTCTCTTCCCTAGGCTTCTAAGGGGTGAGAAAATGTCAATGTATTCTAGTCATTTGATTTGTGAGATGCAAATTAAAGATAACTTATGATTAAAGTGAGGGTGATCGAAGAGACACCAAATCTCAACCACCCATCCGGGATCTAATCTCAACCTGCTAGATTAGAAAACTCCCCACCTTCCCTCATGAGGTTTATATTAAGGAAATGGGTGCAACCTATCTTGAGGCTGAAGAAATCTTGGTGACAAGAGGCTTTTTGGGTGAGATAAGAGCAAGAGGGAAGTTGAAGTAACAACAGCCTTGCTGGGAGAGAAATGAGTGAGTTGAAGCAGCCTTGTTGAGAGAACAAGAGGAGCCAGTTACTTGTGGTTGAGAGAAATGAGAGAGAAAGAGAGAGAGACGAGAAGAAGAAAGAAGAGACAAAGAACAACAATTTCTGGAGCATTGGCATGCATTCCAAGGTTGCTCTATCAGCATTGAGGAATGGTAAATTGAATCTTGTGCTAGTTTGGCACGAATTTTGTGATACCATAACATTAATTGTCGATAACAAAATGAATTTCTGGTTTATAAATTGAGGAGAAAAGCTACAGAAATGTCCAGATAATTTTGTGTGTATCTAAATATGAATATACTGTAAAGAATTTCTTAGAAGCTCATAAATAATACAAAGCCTCTCTAACCGGTTTTCCCTTGGGGTTTTTCCAGTGTCTAGTTAGAAATATTTGTGTGTTCAATATTTTCCTAGTTTCAGTATACAAGATATTTTATTTCTCATTGAAAACATGTTCATAATCCCTCGCTGTCAGCTTCAAATTTATTTTCTGTTTTTATATGCTAAAACACTGCTGTAGTAGGTATGATGAAACAATTGTGCTATATATGTTGAAACACGTATAATGAAGTCATATGCCGAAACACCGCTGTGAGTATATGTCGAAACACCGGGGCCGAGTATATGTCAAATAAAGAAGCTCAGTATATAAGCAAAACACTCAGTCGTAACATATGTCAGTATTAAACCGAAGTTTGGTATTTAAATTTAAGATCAAAAATCAGCCAGACTCTAAACCGGGTTGGGATTTGTACCATTAGGTATCCCTCCGGAGCTTTCTGAGATAAAATTCATAACCCTTGTCAATGCACACCTTATGCGACGTTTCACCGCACTCCTTTGCGTGAACATCTCTGTGAAGAGAAACAATTGAAACTCATTCTTTCTCTTAGACTTCATACATTCAATCATGAAATTCACATTCAACATGGGACAACAAAAAGGTATACCGTAGAGAATAAACAACTGTAAGTATACCATTCAACAAATGTAAAAAGTAAACATCATAACACCATGAATTTGAGTCAAAGCTTCATATATTAACTCACCACTTTGTACATGGGTTCTTTCTACAACTCTCATATAACCCTTTTTCTATTCTATGCTAATGATCTAATCATACAATAATACAAATGTGAGGGTGTCTATATCCTGGCTTTTCCCTCCTACTCTCCTAAACCTATCTAATATATTAATTCAAAGCTACCTACTTTCATTAAATATAATTAATGTCTACTACATCCGACAAATGAGAGAAAATATTTCAAGATCTGTTTACAACATGCAATTACGCTTTCCACAATACTCATTAATATCTCATTAATTTCTTTCAAAACATTTCAACATGCACAAATGTACGATTTTCCACTGCCTTTCTTCCTTTTATGGTTACGCATCGAATTTTTAATGATGTCTTAAGCATCCAAAACCTAGAGAGATTTTTTAGCACCCTTTCTAAACTTGATCAACTCTTATGCGCTTTAACTCGCAAGAATACTCAATCGCCAAAGTCATAACTACTTGGCCGACACGGTATTTAATGACATAAATCTTCTACCCATCCCAGCTTCCGTGATCCTTTGTCCCTATTGTTTCTACTTGATATCTATATATTGACTTCTTCTCGTCCCACCAAGCATCTATCCCAAGTATTCATCCTAATTCAGCATGCCTAACATACGCCAGAAGAAACTTGAAAGGTGTTATCTTAATGGTGCTTGATAACTGCTTATATGAAAATTCTACTAGTGGCAAGAATTATTCCTAACGCTTTTTGTTAATCCATCACGCATATTGCCATTAAACATATCCTACAAGATTCTGGTCTGCTCACCTTGCCTTCCCATTTTCTCTAGGTGATATGTGTGTGGTACTAAAGTTAATTTGGCTTCTAAGGCCCTTGGAACTAGTCCAAAATCAACAAGCCTTGTAAACACCATCCTCGAGACGTGATATAATTCTCTTAGGAATGCCATGAAACCTCACTATATAGATGATAGTACCGAAGTGTCAAAATTGGATATGTCATGCGATAGATAAAATGCACTTTCATCGAAAGTGTTGACTTCTACAAAATTAATCTCGTCTCACACGGGCATAATCCAACAATGAAA
Organism: Picea sitchensis; assembly: GCA_010110895.2. Lineage (NCBI taxonomy): Eukaryota > Viridiplantae > Streptophyta > Pinopsida > Pinales > Pinaceae > Picea > Picea sitchensis. The sequence continues at coordinate 55,365 of SNQJ01S0039882.1, forward strand.
TCCATCTAAATGACCTCCCCATTTAGATTATGGAATAGCATGAGGCTATAGTAAATCTTTCAGATGTTCATCATCCTTCACCTATCGGGACATTCTAGATATACTAATGTAGTTGACTATGTATGCCTCTCATTCCTTTCCATAAGAATAAGGGTTTAAGGTCTTCCTTTATCTTCTTGAATCTAGGATGCACCATGTACACTACTCTATGAGCCTCATTTAGGATCAAACTCCCTCAAATCATCATTGGGAGACACGTAAATCCGATTATTAAATATCAATCCTCATTTTCACAAGAACTCTTCAAATTTCTACCATAATAGGTAATGCTGGGTACCATCATTGTGTGTTGTCCAATAAAATCCTTCTCTTTGTACCAGTCATCGCTAAGTGCTTATAAAGTTAGAATATTTTCATGTATATTCATATGAAGAGGAATCACCAAAAATATGCATGAGTTCCTCCGGACTCAACACATCAACCACTATATTCATTGTTCCTTTATGTAAGTAATATTGAAATCATACCGCTTAAGCAATTCCTAATTAATGTCGCTGTCGTGACTCAAGCCACTTCGCTTTTGCATAAAGATGTGTTGTAAACCACAATGGTTTGCTTTTAGTTTAAATTTTTTCCACAAGGTACTGCCTCCACCCTGGGCATATACAATGGTTAACAATTCCAAATCAAGGCCGTGATAGTTCTCTCATGCCTTCTCAACTTTCTCGGAGTATGTGTTTATCACTGACCATGTACATCAAGACTCCTCCCAAGACTTCCTTGCGCCATTGTACTAATAAATCCCTTCCCATGTCGACCTTTAAGATCGCTAAGCTGTCATCAAGAACCCTTGAGCCTCCAAAAATTATTCCATTTCGTCCAAACAATATTCTGTTTTTCTTCTCTAATTGGACATTTTCTATCTTCAAAAAATCCCTCAATGAACCATCAATAGTATCCTTCTAAAACCATGAAACTATGCACTTCCGGGACATTCTTTTACAGGAAAATCCATTAGCCTCGAACTTTAAGGTGATCCACAATAATACCTTCACTGGATACATGCCATAGATAATGAATTCGATTGATAAACAATCATTTCGGAGCAGTTTCCAAAGAGTTCTCGCTGACACTGTAGTACCAATCACAAGGGATCATCATGCTCCTCCATCGTCCACCGAGAGTAAATAAAAATATCATCATTGAATACTTGGACGAACTTTTCTAGGTACATGCAGAACACCTATTCATCAAACTCATAAATTGGAGTTCGTCACCAAATGGTAAACGAGCAACTCATAACATCCAAACTCCTCTAAAGGCTGGGCTTTAGGTATTTTCTCCTTGATCCGTATAGATACCATGATCTCTAAGTTGATCATTGAAAACAACGCTACACCTTTATCCGATCAAACATCATCAATCCCCTGCAACGATATTGATTCTTGATCAAGCTCTCGCTCAATTCCATGACCCATCCTTATTCTATATGAAAATAATAAGAGGTGCACCCTATGGTGATACACTTGGATTTATAAGTCCCAAGTCCAAAAATTCGTTCTGGCTTCATTTTCAACTACCGTAACTCGTGGGTCAACATCTCGACAAGCATGCTCTCGCTTTATCGGTTCGGCCTTCATGTTTTATGTTGATGGTGTTCCAATTCTCTCGAGACAACTCGAAACTCCTCCTAAGACATCTCGAACTTCATACCACTGTATGGTTCTCTTAGTACTCTTTTCCATGCCCTTTTGTTTAACACAAGGATCTAATAAATTTGGTAACCCTTGCACATTATTCTCGTATTGTAGGGAGACAAGATGAAAATTGTGGAACCCCCGTTTCAATCCCAATCACACATCTCAACTGGCCATTGTCCAAGTTCTCAATCATTTCATCTTTATAGCGTTGAGTACCAGCGCGATTCTAACCAGCCCATATCGATCACGATGTCATAATACCTTAAGATCATGACGTATAGGTTGACCTCACAACTTCTCCTGTGGTTACAACTCAGAACCTTTCTCCAACATTTTGTTTTAATTCTCGAACCATTTATACAAAGATAAATCAGTTTGTTCGATTGCTTTACCTAATTATTTTTAGGGATGCACCATAAATAAAAATCTCTATAGCACCCGGATCTATCAAAATACTAAGGGTGTGGTCGATGATACCTCATGTATCGAAAGCAATGTAGGTTGGATTGGTGTCGCCTAGTGGTTATTCACACCGCTAGAACCGATGGGGTCTTGCCCAAATCTCCTCCACTTCAGAGTAATATCCTGCTTAATCCGCATCCCCAACACCTCAACCGGCAAATATGTCGGAGATGTATTCACACTAGCACCCGCTTTGGTCTAGTAACGGGTAATTCCAGTAGAACCCGATGTACCAATCGGCTGAACCCCGCCAACTGCCTGCTGGAATATTTAAACTCAAGGTTTTTCAGCCGCAGCTGGACCCTATCAGTAGATTTTGGTCCTTTTGTAAGGATTCCATCACAGATGCTATCACGAGGTGTAATCAAGGTGGATCCTCCTGTGAGTGCCTTGATACCCTGGGGCATGCCTAATTGGTGTATGTTGCTATTGCACATTAGATGTAGCTCATGCCTGCCTGGGATTCTCTCCACCCCCACTGATAAGATCTTCCTCATTTATGAGGGCCTTCTTGAAAACATCATGCAAGTTTTGAGGTATCAAAATCCTAACCTTTTCATCATCGCTAACATTAAGGCCAAACATGAAATTTTTGACCTTAAGTTTCTCAGTGTTAAGATGTGTAGCATACCTAAGTATCTCCATGTATCTGAAATCATACTCTAGCAGTGTATGACCACATTGTTGTAAGGTATTGAACTCATTGAGATGAAGCTCAACAAATTCGTGATAGATACCTCCTAGAACCATTCTCAATGTAGCTCCTTCTATGACACGCCTTTCGATGACCATGTTTAATTGCTTCAAGAGCTGCCTACACCGTAGAAGAGCACTCCATTTCATGAAATATCACATGCATCTTCATGTTGGAGGTATAGTCAAGTGAAAAATCACATCTCCATACTTCCAACCATGCCCTCGATAGTTTGCATTCATCCGGCACCAAAAACTTGGAAACTTGACCTCGAAGTTCATAGAGTGCTACTAGTACCGATTAGCACGCTTTGCTGGACCCTCGGGAGGTGCCGACACTTTTGCCTCATATCTATCCAAATGGTTACCTCCCCGAGACATCCTTCACAGAAGGACCTCCTATCACCCAACCATCACTCAACTATTTTTTCCTCACCGACAACTCCTGCTTATCTCCCCCTTTTCTAGGTTGCACTCCCTCAGATGCTATTAAAAGCACACTCTCCTATCACCTCAGAAGCTCATACCTCCACAACTTATTTAACAATGATTAACTGCATGAATACAAATCAATTTAATTAGCCAAATTTTATAATTGCCATATTCAATCACGAACTATAGAGATCCCAAGTCACTGCCTAATTTCATACCATATGTGATGCTATCTTGTCATTAATGCATAACATGCAACACATAACAAGTGAAACATTTTTTTTCTTTTTAAGCAGTAACACCCATAACAATCAATCAACGCAGCCCATGATCTAACACACGCAAATAAGGCATCGACACAAACATAATGACCTAATATACTAGCACGTCATGCAGCTAGAAGAAACATACAACATCCAATCAGATGAAGAATAAAAATGACTATCGCCTCATCCCACCTGCATATACATGTTGGGGACCTACGAGACATGCTAAGCAATGCTCATGGGTTTAGTTTCCCATTGATTTTGACCATTTAAGGTCTGGTTGATATTGTTCTTAAGGGAACAAGGGGTCTACATCCCTCCTGACACAAGAAAGACCTCGGCTACTAAGACAAAAGGCATCATCAATCAACCCAACACAACAACATCAATGAAACAAGTAGCTAGAAACATCCTGACGAGTGAGAGACAAGCATCTTAAATGTTATAAAACAAATTCAACCGTAATTACAAAAATTACATCATCCACATTCCAGTGCACATGATCCTAAGTCAGGTTCCATATGTGTTTATTGATCAACACGTGCAATGATCCAATGTTAAGGAATCATGTCTCCACAGTGTGACAAGCGCACAAGGAACCCAAGCACAATAAAAAATATAGACCTTTAAATAAGACACAACAAAATCGCCAAGGTACCAAATTAAACTGTCAACATTTTACAAAAATTATAAACAAGAACTCAACAATGCTTCCACTGCATGCCATGTGACTACAAAAAAATTAATTTGTGCAATCCTCTAGCTAGATTTACTGATAGGAGGTGAATCAAGAATAGCTTAATTATAACTTTTCTTCAAATGTTATATCAATGTAGAATTATTATCCAATAATGAGTACAAGAAATAAACAATCACACACACATACACAGACAATCTGTTTTACTGGAAATCCAAATCGAGAAAACCACAAAATTTTTCTTTGGTTCTGAATACACATTCATTGGAAGCAACTAACTTTTGTCTACAACTAGAAGGGAGGATCCAACCCCTAGTTTCTCAGGTTAAGCAACCTGAGGGAACCTCCAACTCCCAATTCTCAAGGCACCGTATGAGGCTACAACCCCAATACCTCCACCACAACCGGAAGGTGGCTAGAACTACCTATCTTTGCCCTATCATCCTACCACCTCCCTAAGTAGAAGTAGAATGATGGAACCATCACACCATCACTGTGAGATATACTACTGTAGTATGTACCAATAACTGAACCATGCATCACCATGCATCAACTCCTGCACTCAACTCCTAATCAACTCCTGGTGACTATAAACAAGTGCATCCAACTATGTACCTTGGGTATGTACCAATCATGTGTCAACTATAATTAATAACTATGACTCATCAATATGTACCAACATCATCAATCCATTTCTTGTCTCAACCATGTAACTCAACATGTACCTCAACCAAAACTCTCTACCTCTTCTTTTCACTATCCAAATATGATTTGTAGCTCAGAATAATAGACTTTGTGTATAGGATCACATTCCTACAAACCTTCCTTAACTTTAAAAACAAGAGACTAGCATTTTCATCAAATCCTTTTCTTTAGTTTCACATGCTTAGTTTTTGGATTAGTCAACAACCCTGTTAACTTGGAAGTAATCATAAATTTGAACTTGTAGTGTATAAAGATATAAACCGATACACAATGTTCTTCACTTTATTTTATGAAATTAATGCAAGTTTCTCACCTACTTGAACCCTCTCGTAAACTGAGTTATAGCAAAATGGCATACCTTTGTTGAATTCTAGCTTATTCTGTAGAGCCACCTTTATAGAGCGGGCCCCACACAAAATTATTTGGATGAAATGATATGAAAATCTTACATAGAATACTAAATATTGCAAAATTCTAACCAACACATTTTGTCTCAAATTTGGATCCGTGATGAACAAGTTACGACATTTTCATCCTAAAAACCGATTTTGACTAGTTTCTTGGATCACAAACCCTATTTCCTTCCACCTGAGTAACTCCCAAAATAAAACAAACCCACAAGATAAATGTTTTCTCTAATTTACAGTAACAATTTCACTAACAATCATTATAGAAAAGTTAAGTGTGAAAATGGTGAGATGACCGTGAAATAACATACCTTAGAAAAGCAATCCATCAAAAGAATTTATCCCTTCCTTGCAGATTGACCTTCTTTCTTCACCTTCACTTAGAATTCGGGTTTAGATATCCCACAATTCTCGCATATATATAGATATCTTTTCAATATGCTCAAGTGTGATTCAAATGAGAGAGCTCCTTGCCCTCAAGTATTTATACTCCAAGTAGCTCCTTAAAACATCTTCTAGGTCACTTGGCCCCACTTTCCTTATTTTAGGTTGGTCCACTCTAATTTCTCCATTTATTATTATTGAAATAATTTATTTATATTCACTTTGAATTATAATACACTTATCACTTCAATTTTATTATTTAATTTTAAAGTTTCTTTAAATCCACTTCCTTTTGGGCTTCTGACATATGAGGGTCCTCCAACTTCAAGGCCATATAACTTCAAAATCAAGTAAGAGTAATGTGACATTATACATGAATACCACCGTAATGGTATGACATGTAACATCCATAGAGAATAGTATTATCTGAAAATATATCATAACTCATACCATTACCCATTAAACAAACTTGGGTCCATTACCCAAAACCTAAGGTCTCCAACTTTTCATGGCCATAACTCTCTAACCGGTGAGGAATTATGTGACGCTCCACACACCACCGTAAATGACAAGAAATATCCATCTAGGATATTTGCCCTAACAAAACACTTTCCTTCATTCATTATTCCACAATTACATGGGTTCTCTTACTCCACAAAGCATCTTCTCGAGGGCTTTCACCATAAGGGGACCACTTGGAGTTCATCCAGTTACTTTATCAACCATGAAAACAATAATGAGTCATATTTACATCAAACAATATTGGGTCCATTACCCAAGCCTTTGTTCTACGAGGCTTTCTTCAAGGGTTGACATCAATGACAACCAACCTTAATCAACAATCTCCCCCTTTGGCATTGATGGCAACACTCTGATGCAATACTGAAATCATATTACTCACACTCCCCCTAGAACCATGCCTTTGTCCTCTGCATCTGATAAATCTACTCCCCCTGGAACCATGCCTCTGTCCTCTCTATCTAATAAATCTCTCCCCCTTTGTCATCAATGGAAAAGGTATCTTTCCATCTGGGGCTACTCCCCCTGACAGACTGTTCTCTTATGGTGCTTCCTTGTGTACATCTAAGACATATAAGATAAGCATTCAAAAAACATTAAAAAAGCATTCATTTTTGGAGTAGAAATAACTCGAAGTCTTTGGCGAAGATATTCAAAGGATTCCCGTGGAAGTGGTTTTGTAAAGCTGTCTACCACTTGTTCTTTTTTGCCCACATACTCAACTATGATGTTATTTTCTACAACATATTCCTATAGAAAGTGATACTTGATTGGAATGTGCTTCATCTTGGAGTGCATCACCGGGTTTTTTGAGATATTGATGGCATTTTTATTATCAAAATATATTGGAATGGGGTCATCATACTCAACCTCTATATCTGTCAAAGTTTGTTTCATCCAAAGAACATGTGTACAACATGTTGTTGATGCAATATACTTTGCCTCTGCTGTAAATAGAGATATCGATGATTGTTTCTTTTTTAGCCATGATACCAAACACTCACCTAATTAGAATGTTGTTCCACTGGTGTTTCGTCGGTCATCAATACAACCTGCCCAATCTGCATCTGTGTAGGCAATAAGTGATAAATATTTTCCTTTTGGATACCATAATCCAAACTCTTTTGTTCCTTTGAGATATTTGAAGATCCTCTTTACTACTAATATGTGTGATTCCTTTGGTG
>SNQJ01S0039883.1:0-52407 GCA_010110895.2 Picea sitchensis
GTGTGGTAGGTGTGTCCAACAAATTATTCGGTCAAACTCTCAGATGAAGATGAGGGAAGGTCACAAATTATCTCAGTAAAGACCAAATATTTCTTAGATTTGGATTTTCTGAATTCTAAATCAAAATCTTGTAGGATAACAATCCATTTTGAGTATTTCCCCACCAACACTTGGCAAGTCAAGATATGTTGCATGGGGTTACAATAAGAAATAATGGTGGCTTTTCGTAGTAAGATGTAGTGACAAAAACATTGGACAGTGTGAAAAGCAAGCAATGCCAATTTCTCCAAATGTGAATATTTGATTTCAACAGGAGATCGAATCTTACTCAAATAGTAGACCACATGTTCATCATTCGAATCAAACTCTTGCACGAGCACCATATAAATGGTACTATCAAAAGAAACAAGGTATAAAAAATAATCTCGACTATAGTCTGGGGGATGTAACAATGGTGTATGAGTCAATGCGTGCTTTAGAGAATCAAATGTCGTTTGAGCAGTGTCATCCCAAACAAAGGGAACCCCTTTCTTAAGAAGCTAGATAAAACCCTTGGTTAGTTCTACATATTTAGGAACAAATCGACGTAAAAATTTCCTTCCCTTGCAAACTTTGGAGTTGGCGGAGAGTCAAAGGAGGAGGTAAGTTCAATATGGCCTCGATATTCAAGGGATCAACACAGATCCCTTTCTTTGACATGATAAAACCAAGGAGATGTCTCGATTCCACACAAAATACACATTTATGTGGATTTAAACGAATATTTTAAAAGCGACATCGAAGAAAAATAACTCGAAGATGTGCAGGATGATCCTGACATTGCATGGAATGTGCAGGTAAGTCATCAAGATAGGCTTGTAAAATATGCTTAATATTGTGAAAATCATAATACAACTCAGTGAAAAGTTGCACTGACATTTTTGAGTCCAAAAGGGAGTTTTTTTTATAGGAAAAGGTACCCCAAGGACAAATGAAAGAGGATTTGTGTTGATCCAATGGTAGTACATTAATTTGATTATAGCCAGATAAAACATCCATAAATGAGAATATTTCACTTCCATCACAATCATCAAAGATCTCATCAATGAAAGGGGTTGGGTAGTTATCTTTAGGACAATCCTTATTGATATCCCTATAATCAATACATACGCGGATTGCACCTTGTTTCTTATTGACATGAACAATAGTGGAAACCGAATCAGTAAGAGGTACATGATAAATAAAACCTGCTTTAAGAAGTTTTTCAACTTCCATTTTAATAGCACCAACTTTGCATGGATGAATGGGGAGAAGCCTTTGTCGAACAATCTTGGCTTCAGGATAAGTCTTAATTTCATGAATAATGATATTCAGGTCAATTCCAGGAATTTATTCTTAGGACCAAGAAAACATATTGCATAATTCCTTGAATAGGGTTGTGTAAGTGTTGGCACATGGGTATACCCAGGGTTCAATGCTTCAACAACACACCAACAAAACCCTAACTACCGACCCTTTCGAAAATACCTGCGAAGCAGATGAAGTCTCACCCGAGGTAGAGGCAGGGGGGTTGTAGGACTCGGGTGTCTACAAGCAAGCTGGGACACAGATATGTGATTACAACACTTAACAAAGCACTTAGCCAATAATATGCATTAGGTTATGATTCTCATTCTCATCGCATATTAACCCTTATTATAGATCAGCGCAGTAACAATCAAGATCTAACAATTCCAATCACTTAGCACATAACCTTAGCTAAGATCTAGCATTCATTTACACCATTAAGCACTAAGATACAACATAATATGTATTCATTATTCATAACAACATCAAAACTAATAAAATAACTACATAAACAACATCACACAAAGCACATCAAGACACAGGATATACGTGGTTCACGCCAGTGTGGGGCTACGTCCACCAACTTCTTCTTTATTAGTATTTCAAGATTCTTACATACATCTGCTCCTGTGCACAAAGCCACAGAGCCAACTCCACAGTGGACAAGTGATCTGCGCACAATGCACTAGATGCACCTTCCTCAAAATCAGGTCAAGGCGCAGATACAACTCCTTAATAGCACAAAGCCTTACTTTACACAGTCATATTGCACAAAGCAACTTCCAATCCCTTGCGCTAAGACAAACATACTGTGCACATAGATAACACTATTTCTTACATTGCTTACACTAAACGCACCCTTTCTATATTACATTCCTTCCTATATATACTTTTACATCACTTATAACCAGGCCTAAACATGGGTGAACCCATGGGACAACATCCCAAAACCCTAATACGAAAACCCTAATGAACCCCTTGTTAGGTCCACAAAACAAGTGAGATCCCGTGATCTCCAGTTCACCTAGGTACTCCATCTTCGTCCAACCTGTTGGAGTCCCAAAAGTGGTCAAACACGACCAATGCTTCCTCAAAACTTGGTCAAGGGAAAATAGGCCCCCAACACTCACCTTTGACTCATCCCAAATCACTCAGATCTAGGCAATACTACTTTGAAGGCCTCGAGCTTAGCTTGATCTGCCTCGACTTGCTGCTTCGCTAGAGCCTCCATCTCGTCGAACTCTTGAATTACTTGTTTTGTAACAGGCCCTTCCAGGCACTGTTCCACTATCATAACCACTTGTTCTAGCTACGAGCCTTGTCCTTCAATATCTTCAAAAATAGTGTAGGCTTCATGCTGCACCAAATGGATTCTCTGTGTAACCTCCATGACTCTACTCTGGATGGTGGTAACCTGCTGCTAGATTGTGCGTTGTTCCTGTGATCTTTTCATCCGCTCAAATGTAGTGAGAAACTTCATATGTGCCTATACGGTGGATTCCTATTGTTGCGCCTCTTGGAGCTGTGCTTCCAGTTTTCATAGCTCCAAATCTTATGCAAGGCGCTCATAGGTTTGCACACTACAATTACTTAATTTCTTACACTCTGAGGAAAGTGCCATGATTCTTCCTACTGCGTTCCTGGTAGCTTTTTCCCTCTGATCGCGCACTTCTTGCGAAGTGATAGGTATTTCTTGGAGCTCTAACTCCATTATCCATGCTTGAAGTTATTGAATGGCTTCGATGAGCTTCCTCACTTGCATATTAGTTGACTTTGGTTCCTCATGTGCCAAGCCCGACATAGAGCGAAGTGATTTAGTCACTGCCTCTTTGACCACAGTCTACGCTGGGAGCATATGGTGTTTTTCTTTCTGCATCTTCTCTTTTTCCTCCTCGAACATTTCTCTAATTTCATCTTTCTCCTGCTGCGCAACTCGAAGTTGCTCTAAGACCTCCTCCTTTTCTTGCTTCATGGCTTCTGTAGCCTGCTTCATTTCTTCTTGGAATCGACAAATTCAAGCCTCTGTTGCATTTGCTAATATTTGTAATTGGGTGGGATCCTCCCCCAATTCTGCAATTTTTGCTGAATAAGGCGCAGTAGGTACTGCGCGGCTCGAATGGATATCTTGTTGTATGTCCTTGATATCCTTCTGTATTCTATCATACAGTGTTTCTTGCTTCGCTTCATGTCTCTACAAGATATCCTCTGAAGAGTCCTCCATGACTGTGATGATGAGATCGACATCATCCACTGTGATCACATTCTTCAGTTGAGGCTTATTGGCTCAGTTCGTTTTTCATCTTGAGGGTTTCTACGGGGAAACTTTCCTTTTCTTCGATTTTTTGGCCTCTGTAAGGGGATCCTTTGGCGGTGTAACTTTTCCTTTGTCTTGATTTTCTCCTTCTTCCCCTCCTTCTTCTCGGTTCACTTTTTCTCCTCCTCCTTCTACAGGTGAATCTATCCTACTTTCCTCTTAGGCGCTATCCTCCTCATCATTTTCTATGTTCCACATTTCCTCCTTTTTCTTCTTTTTCTTTGAACTAGTCTGCCCATCATGCTCGACCCGGGTGACTAAGGGGCTTTCGATGATGTCGAGGTCAGAGAGTTATGCATATTCCACCAGGACAAGGAACTCTACTGGCCATTATTTGGTGATCTCCTCCATGTCTTCAACGATCATCTTATAATAGGACTGCAGTTCGTCCTTAGTTTCATCCCTGCGCACATTGATGTAGATAAAGTGTCGATCTGCGCAAAACTTTGCTAGAGGTCTGTATTGGTGCAGTGTATTCAGAGTCATTCATGGAAATTCCTCAATAGCATTCTTTAGTTGCTGGTAGTAGGCATGGAAGACAACATTTGACTTCCACTTCTTCGACATGTTATTCGTGTACCACAAGGTGGAGAACCTTGCGGCCAACGAATCTGATGGCTCAAGTTCTGGGAATGTCACTCCTTCCAGCATCTGCTAAGAGATGAAGGCGAGAAGTACTAGTAACCAACTGAAATGGAACTCATAGCTCTGATCCTGCTCTTTGCAACAGTCCTTCTCGATCTCATTGACGAGGTAGCTTGCCTAGTTCATTTGCATTGCTTCTACACACTTCCCTACGAGTTCTACTATGAATCCAATGACCTATGTTGGATGGTTCTTTCTGATGATATTACTAGCTATAATATGACAATCTAGGTGCACTGCATCATCCTGGATGGAGGCTACCTCGTATCCTTGCTTTCCCTTCTCTACATCGCCATATTATTCCTTTATGCGCTGTGCTAGGGAGCGATCTACAACCTTCTCTGGGTAGAACTATTGAGGGTCTAGTCCTTGCATGCTCAGTCCTGTCATGAGGTGAATCAACATTAGATCCTCAATGACGTGCCTGTCGAGCCATAGATAACCTCCATGATAGCATGACAGAAGGAGTTTAACGCAAGTGTTAACCTCCTAGTGTCAGCCAAAGTGAGGGATCTTCATCACATTTAGGATCGTTGATTGTGTGAGATCCTTTATCCACAACTAGGAGATTATGTACGGATTCTTCCTAGTTGTTCTCATCAAATACCTATGTGGTGCGAGCATCGCGTATTTCTTCCTTTCTCCGAGGTTGAAGTCGTTGTTCTTCAAATTTTGGATGTGTCCTAACTAGGCTCCAACGACGTGTATCCCCTTCAGGATGTACACAGTGATCAACGTGTATTCAAAGTCACGCGAGATACTGTCATGACTAACTGTCCCAGCCAAAGGCGGTATGTATTCAAGCAAGACCGACGAGATCTGCTTTGCATTAGCCTGATCTTCGTGGTGTTTTCTTCGCTTCTCAACAGTGCGGCCAGAACGCCATCCAGTCGATGGGGATGCTTGCAGTCCACCAATCGATGATGCCTGTATTCCTACATACATGACTCTCTTAGCCATGAGGTCTACAAGTATCTACTCCATAGACTTGTCTAACACATTATGTTTGCCCAAAATTCACACTTGTAATAAAATAAATCGGGTAGGAAAACGGACAAGCAAGGTAATAAAATGGGTGGCAAGGTCTAGAAATCATAGCGCGATATGCAATTGATTCTCTGTTAGCTCGGATAATCATGGGTGGAAAAAGTGGTCTTGATGCAGTGTTCGACGGGTTAAATAAACAAGCATTGTAACATATTCCTCCAACAGGTAGGAGTGCCTCAATCAGTTCGTTATGGCGCGGTCTCAATGGTCCAATGACAGTGTTTCTAGAAATAACTGCATTTCTAGCCATTCTGGAGCATCATTCTAACGGTCGGGGCACCTCCAATGGTTATATTTCTTCACCATGGCGAAGCCACATTTTTCATAGTTCTGTTATTCCGACGAGGTTCAATTTCTGTAGATCTGTCTCCTGCAAAGTCTTTTCTGGAACTTGCTTCAATTTTTCTAATTTGGATTTCTTCTTACTGAGCTTCCGTGCCTTATTTCTTGTGATCTAAGTCTCTAGTTTCTGTTTTCCATTCTTATTCTTATCTGTTCTTAGCGTAGTGACTTCGCACTGTTGATGTTCTTTCAAAGGGTTCAGAGATAATACCTCTTTGCTTACTAGGTCCTGGGTGGACATACTTCCTTGTTTCATGGATAGGTCCTTTAAACCTTCATGTGCTCTTTCAACTTTGACAACTACTTCTCTTTCATTCTGCTGCTTTGACTTAACCTCTCGTTTTTCTAATAGTCAATCTATTCTTCTAGCTATGAGATCCCTTAGTTCTTTCTTTTTATTTTCTGTGGCTTCCTCCTTTGCTTTCCTTCTGATCTGATCCTTCTCAATCCAAGTCTTTCCTAATAAAAGTGGAAAAGGGGCATTGTTCTGAATAAATTTAATGACTTCAAATTCTTCTTCAATCGATGTCTCATGAACAATCATAGGTATATTAGTAAATCTTCCACATAGGGTTATCATTTTGCATTTAAACAAGCCTATCCTTCCCAATGAAGGTATCATAGCAGGCTTTCCCAAAATTTTCCAAGTGCTTTTTGGCATGATATTCACATCTGTTTCTTCATCCAATACACAGTCTATGTCGAAGTCTTCTATTCTTGTAACTATGCATTGTTTTTCTTTCAGGTTCTCTGGTAAACTGATGTCTCTGTGATCATCCATTTCTTCTTTTAACTGTATTAACATAGTCTCTGACTCTTTTTCTGTATGATTCTCTAACATATTCTTAGTCTTTTGACCTTCTTTATAGTTTTGTTGTCTTATGTTCATGTTTTCAACTTTAGCAATCATTCTTGGACAATCCTCAATCTCATGACCAATAAATTTACAACAAAGACAAATAGGACCTGCACCAGGGTATTCTTTAGCAAGATGTCCCGATATTCTTCAATTGTAACATAGTGTCAATCCTCATTTTCTTTTAAATGAGCCCCAGTCTTTCCTGTACTATGCACTGGGATCACATTGTTGGACCTGCAATCTGAAAAAATTCTTTCTAGGTTCCTGCATCCATTTATTAGTCCAAAAATTCTTTCTATGCATAGGAATAACATAATTTTCTCTATTTCTATCAAATTTATTCAGATCAAATCTTTCTTCTAACTGTTCCCTAGTGTTTAGACTAGGACAAAATCAATCAAATAGACTTAGATTCATACTTTCGAATAAAAAAATTCCACTTATCTTACCTTTACTAGAGCATAAATCTTTAAGATCTTACGTCTTTCTTCCATATCTGGTTTCGTTCTTAGCATAGAGCTTCACATGTCAAGTAGAATACTGCACACTACAACAATATATATACGCAATAAATATTTCTCTTTTCTTTAGTTCCAAGCAATCCTAGTTTCACATCCCGACAACATAACCATTTGTTGGCACAAGGTTAGACCCAGGGTTCAACGCTTCAACAACGCACCAACAAAACCCTAACTACTGACCCTTTCGGAAACAACTGCAAAGTAGATGAAGTCTCACCTGAGGTAGAGGAAGGGGGGTTGTAGGAATCAGGTGTCTACAACCAAGATGGGACACAGATATGTGATTACAACACTTGACATATCACTTAGCCAACAATGTGCATTAGGTTATGATTCTCATTCTCATCGCAGATTAACCCATATTACAGATCAACGTAGTAACAATCAATATCTAACACTTCCAATCACTTAGCACATAGCATTGTCTCATATCTATCATTCATTTACACCATTAAGCACTATTATACAACATCAGATGTATTCATTATTCATAACAAGAACAACACTAAGAAATTAACCACATAAACAACATCGCAAAAAGCACATCAAGACACATGATATATGTGGTTCACCCCAGTGTGGGGCTACGTCCACCAAATTCTTATTATTCTTTATTAGACTTTCAATCTTCTTGCATGCATTTTCTCCTATGCACAAAGCCATATAGCCAACTCCGAAGTGGACATGTGATCTGCACACAACGCACTAGATCCGCCTTCCCCAAAATTAGGTTAAGGCGTAGAGCCAACTCCTTAATAGCACAAAGCCTTACTTTACACAACCATATTGCACAAAGCAACTTCCAATCCCTTGCACTAAGCCAAACATAGTGTGCACATAGCTAACACTACTTCTTACATTGCTTGCACTAAGAACACCCTTTCTATATTACATTCCTTGCTATATAATTTTACATCCCTTACAACCAAGCCTAGACATGGGTGAACCCATGGGCTGACATCCCAAAACCCTAATACAAAACCCTAATGAACCCCTTGCTGGGTCCAAAAAACAAGTGAGATCCTATGATCTCCACTTCTCCTGGGCGCTCCATCTTCGTCTAACCTGTCAGAGTCCCAAAATTGGTCAAACACGACCAATGTTTCCTCAAAACTTGGTCAAGGGCCAACAATAAGCTTGTATTTCACCAGGAGAATAAGAGTCACCTATATGAATGTTTTCCACGATTCTAGGTTTGACTGAGATATCTATTGGTATATTAGTGGATATGTTTCCAAAATTACCCTCTGATAAAACATCATGATGAGAATATATATGTATCTCAGGTAATAAAGGAGTTTTAAGATGAATCTCAATAGCCTCGGGGTTAAGGAAGACAGAGGAATGATGATGATTATCATCCCAAGGAGTTTCTTCCAAAGACATGACCTCTATGATACTCTCATCGGAAGGAAAAGTATCGTCAAAAGGATCAAAAGATGTCGTAGAAATAAGCCAAGAAGAGTGAGATTACTCACCTAATATGTGCCTCATGGAGTCACTTGTGTTAGAAGCAGCCACATAGGCAGACTGTATTTCTTGATAAGAAATTTCAATCAGAATAAGTGGCATTCTATCACCATAAATTTTGTATTCATATGGACTGGGTACTACCCATGGATCATATGAGTCAAGGGATTTACTAGTATCAGTCAAAATCATGTTGACTTGGGTGACAGTGGGAGGAATGTCAGGTGGCGGGAGTGGAAAAGTTCCCATCATAGATGAATGTTTTAAAAGTACCACTCCAATATCCTCATATGAAGATCGGGTTTTCTTGATAAAATGAACACTACGAATGAATGAATCTGAATTAAAGTAGGCGAGTTGTTCTACCATGAATATTGTTCCTTGATGAGGGAAACATAGTTTATGAAACAAAGTAGAAACTATGGCAGACATGGCATAAATCCAACTACGTCCCAACAGAAGATTATAATTGAGCGGTGCATCGACAACTTATACTTGAACAGTGATTGTCTTACCTTTTAACTCAATGGGTAATGAATTAAGTACTCCAAATGACTTATATCATCTACTGTCAAATACTTTTAATGCATTAGGTGATTGGTTAATCAATGGAGAACCAATAACTTTCCAACAATTAAGAGACATCACACAGGTCGAAGCTCCTTCGTCTAAAATAGTATGAAAAATAGTCTTTTGGTGCACAATGCCTTGAATTGGAAATGCAAGTTGGTGAGGGAGCCTTGGAAGATGAGTTTCAAAGTCAAAGGATATTATATTTGGATCATTAGGGTCAATTCTACCAATTTTCGACAACAATGCTCTTCGTTGTGCAGGGAACATTTGGAGGAATTTGAGGGCCGACATCATAGAGGGAGCTTGAGCTAAATATTCTACAATACTGTAGTTTTGAGCAGCTTGTGCATGTGGATTAAAAGATGACCTATGGAAAACACCTTTTGGAGGTGGTTTAAACACTGTGTCTAAGCTTGGTTTGATCAATATGCAGAGGACCAGTAGGTTGTGGGGTAGATGTAGAAGGCTGCTCAAAAACACTTCCATTCAAGGAAGGATAGTATTTTTCTCATGTTGTGAGTGAAACCTCTTTATCTTTATCTGTTGTACACATAAGTACATAAAATATTCCTGACGCAGAGGGTTGTTATGAAGTAACCATTTGATTCTGATGGGATTGAATAGGATTGGTCAATACATCAAGTGTAGTTGAAATTCCTTTAAGGAAATGATTTACATCGACATGACATGTCAAATATTTAGTGTAATGATCCTCATCGAAAATGAGACAAGGATATTTAGGTTTATGTTTTTCCTTATTGTCAACAGGTGGAGTTTTTGGTTTGTCTTGTGGTTCAGAAATTTGTTTTGTTTTTGCTTTTCCTTTTTTCTTATTTCCAGTTTTAGCGGTTGGTGTAGATTGAATTTCATTCACTTCAGAAGTGTTACTAGAAGGAGTGTCATGGGGTGTAGTATTTGGAGTAGTCGCAGTGGTGGCAGTTGTCTTGGGGTTGGGAGTTGTGGTAGACGTATTAATTTTAGTATCTTGATTAATATAACTAATCACACCATGAACAACGTGAGATTTTGTAGGAGGTGTTGGGTTTGGATTTTTCGATGAGTGAGGAGCATGAGGAATCATATCGTATAGTGTTCCAGTCTGAGAATATACCAAATCAAGATACTAGGTATGACTAAGGGCTTGTTCTTCGGTAACTACTCCTCCCATAGAAACATCTCGAGCAATGGGTCCTAGAAGAGATTTAGTGAACCATTCAATTGACAATTGATTAAGAATGTGATCTTTCATTAATCATCTTCTCCTTCTCCACTCATGAATATAATTGGAAATATGAATAGAGGTGGTTTGTCGAAGTGAAATTAAAATCTTATTACCTATTTCATATTGAATAAGTAGTTAAAAATGTGTGAGGAAGGCCATGGTTAATGAATTAAAGTCATGGAATAATCCTCTAGGTAATTCAATATACCACTTAGCTATAGTTCCTGTAAGAGTTATTTGAAAATGATGTAAGCGTATAGAGTCATCCATCAATGAGTTTGATGAACACCAAATATGTAAATTCATAACATGATTATTAGGATCATCTCCCGGTTTACCATCGAACTTCAAAATATTCTAAGGTAATTTGGCAGGAGTAAATGGCCAAAAAGGAGAGTGTGAAATGGTATCATTCATTAATCGAGACAAGTCTAGTAAATCCAAAGTGGCTTAAAAGGGAAATTGTCGATTAACATCAGAATACTGGTAAATTTGAGGAGGAAGTCCTGTCGAAATATCAGTAGGACCATAAGCATCTTGTAAAGGTGCATTATATATTGATCATATATTACATTTTTGTTGGGGGATTTGAGACATATAAGCAGGGTTTACTTGTTGAATAGGAATCCCTCCTTGAGGATGAATACCCATTTGAACAGGTTGATTCCAGGTAGGGTTCACAGTTCCTGGAAAAGGTTGTTGAGGATTAAGACCTAGGAAAATAGGGTTGGAGGGTCCATCTTGGGTAGTTCTGGGAAAAATTTTCCCAGGATTGAGACCTGGGAAAATAGGGTTAGAGGGACATGTGTGATGGATTCCTCCACCTGAATGGCCTGCGAAGGTAGCTTTCCCCCCAGGCTATTGTTTTGTTACAATATTACAAGATGGTCCTATAACCTGTGATCTAGTAAAAGTTTGACCCATAACAAGGTTTTGTCCACCAACTTAAGGTTCCCCCCCAGCCGAAATTTGTGTCTCAAAAGAAAAATGAGATCCAGAAGGATGTTGACCACTTTGTCCTCTAGGAGAGTGTGATACTCCTAATGAAATTTGGGTAGGATTAGGAACTCGTCCACTAAGAGAATTATATTTGGGAGAATGTGATTGACCTTCTCTAGGAAGAAGTGGTGTTCGAATAAGATTATGAGATTTCGAATAACTTCTAACTTGAAAAGGTAGAGTTTGTGCAATCATCGTGGCTCTATTCAATTGACTATGAAGGACAAGACCTATCCCACTTGATACTTGACTTGAGATAGTAGCAGTATTACCTATTTTTTTTCCACAGGATGATCAAGGAAAAGGTGCGAGGATGTGCTGACTGTACTAGTAACAATAGGTGTAAGTGGTGTAGTAAAAAATGGTTGACTGATACCCAACCTATAAAAAATATTATGACCTGAGGGATTTCACCATAAAGGAAAAACTAGATTTTTAATTGGATCTGATATGATATAGGTTTGAACATGGGTGGTGAATACTTCACTTTTATTAGGTTGTCCTAATTCTATATTTTCTTCTTCAAATGGCCTTGATGGTAATCTAGGATAATCTTCAGTTACAATTTCTCCTAAAGAATTTACTCAGACCAAAATTGGACCAAGGGGATCAATTAATGGTGGGTTTATAGGAGGGACAAAACCTTCCTGAACACTTGTTATAATTCCCTCAGAACGTTCAATCAAAGGAGTACCAACACTCCCAGTGTTAGAGTAATTTTCCTCGTCAACAATATCTCCACGAGAAGTATCTTGTGGTCAATGGGGAGGTATTGGTTGATAATATTCAGGAGGAAATCCATGCATCCTACGTGAATGATGAAGACCATCATCAAACATGGTATAAAGGGTAGAAAAATTTAAATCCCACTATAGAAAACAAACAACAGTCAGCTAACAAACTAGGAAGCAAACCATGCAAACAAAACTTTTCACAGTGAACACACTAGTTGGTGATGAAATCCAACTTTGTGAGAGAAATGTAAAAATGGATTGGGTAGACTGGGTGGACCAGTTACGTTGGTGACCTAATTAATAGACTTACTCCCCGGTGCAAGTTCCTGCATGGAAGAACCATGGGTTACCCTTCAAGGAGCTCGAGTGAGTTTGGCCAACATCTGACCTAGGTACAACATAGACTTTCCCCTCCGCCATCACCTTGTGTAGGATCCCTAAATATTATTTCCTCTAAGGTTACCAATTACAACATCCAAGCTTGGGGAAACAATTGACATTCGGGTATACACGCAAGGGCAGGATCGAAACCTGACATCCCCTTGAGAGGTGCCTCAGACCGAGGTACTACCTCCCAAGTGATCCCAAAGTGTCTAAAGACATGTTTGTAATACATGTAGACCACTCCACCAAGCCAAACAAAGTGGGGTTAGTTACTTTTTTGATCCCAATGTGACCTCGTGATTTACCCTTGTGTGAGAAAGGATGCCTAGGACAAAGATGTGGAAATTGGATTTGTCTCCTTAACACAAGATCCGATGTTTGTTTGACAGCTTTGGAGAGTTATCCTTACCACCTATTCCAAATTTGTACACCTAAGTTAATGTTGGTATTCTACCAGATAAAAAATATTGAACGAATTTTATTAGCACTTAGTTTTAAGGGATGTTGTTTTACTCAAAAGGATGCGGAAGTGAAACTAATGATGTTTGACCTTGACTCAAAATATCATGCAATAAGATATGAAATGGAAGTTTTGTTCGATGAATCCTAATAACATGAGAGAGAGAGAAGGCACTTTTATTTTGAAACAAAAAACTCAAAATACAATTCTTTTCAAGAAAGATCCCAATATTTTCACAAAACAATCAATGACTTAATGATTCTAATTCATCCTAAAAGTCTAAATGCATAATCTTTTTCCTCTTGATTTAAAAATGCAAATGAATGTAATTCTACTTAAGTTCTTTCTTTTTCAATTAATACGAAAGTTTGCAACGAAAGAAAAAAAAATATTCTTCAAAGGAAAAATATACATCCACAACTCAAGAAACAACATATAGATACAACAAAAACTCCCACAATGATATTTCCAAAACTACAAAGATATTCCAAATGCAAAGCAAAAGATAGATTTTTTTTTTTTTTTCAAAGAAAAATCCTCAACACAAAAGATAAGAGAAAACCATTCAATAAAACACTCCGACAAAATAAATTAAAGGCCAACTGAGAGACACTCAAATACAAGGCTAATATATTATATATCTTTCAGATATAGACAAAAAATTACCGAAGACAAAGCCAAGAAATCGTGAAGAAATTGAAACAATGATAAAAAACAGGCTCTAAGACTGGTAAGATGACTGTAAAGGAAACCTAAGATTCACAACAAAGGTCAGATCTGAGATCTGGGTAGGAAAAATTCAATTAAAATTTTATTTTTCAAGAAGTGTCACATGCTACTATGGCACAGTGGAAATGAAGACCCTGGATCTTTTAAAAAAGATCCAGGTTGTGATGTAGTATTTTGAGTATGTATTGTTGCATAGATACATAGTGTATGTTTCATGGCTATGTTAAAAAATTTGAGTCTTTATAACATGGATCCACAATGTATTTTTTATCTAGGTGGATATTGGTGGCCACCCACCTATTCCAACTGGCTCCTCTTGACAATTTTTAGTTCAACAGGTTCTTCTGTACTTATTTATAATTGTGGGTTCTACACTTCTGGGGATGTCTGAGGCCCTAAACATGTTCCAGGTGGATACTGGTGGCCTCCCACTTAATCCAACTGACTTATTTTGTATGTTTTCATGTCAACACATCTTTTTGTACTTCCAGGTCCATTTTGGGGCCCTAAAGAGTGATTTTTTGGCTCATGACAGTCAAACTATAGACGAAGTCAGAGTTTGACAACGTAATGCGTATTTCTCAAAAAGAAATTTCCAATGGGCTATCACGCGTCTAAAATGAAGGTTGTATGCAAAAGTTACAACCTCGGGAATTCGAGGTACCAACTTACCCATAGGGGCCCAGATAAAGTTTGGAGTTTCATCTCCTAGGGTTAGGTTTTTGGATGTCTAGGGTTTTGACATTCATGAATAATGTTAAAAAGGCCTATAGGGCCTCATTGTAATCATTTTTATGCTCAAATGTATGCACGTAGCAACCACATCTCTTCTCTGAGATAACTATCACCATTCGACCAAGTGTTTCAGTTTTGCAGTTTTACAGTTTTAGCCTATTTCATTTATTCAATAGAAGATATTGTTCATTGGATATTTGTGTTTTTCTTCATATCTCTATCTTTATTGTATTCAGTCTGTTAATCAGTTCATTCCACTGCTAAATTTGGATCAGTGGTATCAGGGCGGTCTTCTCTTCATTTATTTTTCTTCGTACATGTCCCCGATAAGATCTGGGTACAAGAAGTTTGGACTCAAACCAATCGAGCCGTTGCAAGATCGGTCGCGTTGAGCCCCAAAAAAACCCAAGGGGGGACAAAAAGAAAGATGATGGAGCAGGATATCCTTTTAAAATGTTGCTCGAGGAAACCCTTGCATGACAAAGGAATAATGATGGACAACTTTTCACATATCCTTCGATGACTACCCACAAGAGAAGCATCTTCATCAAGCGGCCATACAACCCCGTTCAAGGTACAACTAAATTTTGATATTCCATTATTTGAAGGACTGATAGATGTAAATGGTGTATATAAATGGTTAAATTTGCTCGAAGGGTTTTTTTCGGTCCACAATTTTTCCAATAGGGAAAGGATACTTTTACACTTCTCAAGGTTGTCCCCCATGTTAAGGACTGGTGGGATACTTACTCTGAGAAAAAGGTCATAGAGGAATCTTCAATATTTGTGGTTTCCCTACATGGTATTCCTTCCGGGATGCCATTAAAGAACAATACTACCCTGTTGGAAGCTACGAGGACCAATACACTAGATGGACCACCCTGGGTCAAGAAAGGGACTAGACAATACCAAATTTCACCAATATTTTCCATACCCTACGCATCAAATTGGGTATCGAAGTCTTTGAGTGACATCGGGTGCTCAAATACCATGACTGTTTCCATAGATACATTCAAATAGAAATGTATTTTCTGGACATTGCCTCATTGGATATGACTTATAGATATGTGAACAATATTGAGAAAAAATTTAAGTAGAAGAGGCGAGAGTTTGTATCTGCAAACTCCTCACAGCCAAAGTAAGGAAAAGGCGGCCCCAATCCACAAAGCAAGGGACAGAGAAAAAATGGACACTCTCAGGAAAACCAATCCAAGCCACAACACAAGAAGGGAAATGAGAAGATGAAGAAGGACACAGGAAAATGGTGTGAATACGATAAAAGACCTTAGCACAACACTGAAGAATGTTTCTCCAAGAAGTCACTCATGGCCGAGATGAAGGATTCTGAGTCAGAGGCTTATTCTGACTCTGAATCAAACCCAAAAGGAAGGAATCAGATTATGGATGGTGAACCCAGTGCCACTATCGCTACCACCAAATTCCAACCAAGCGAACCAGAAGAACCAGAGGAAGGGGGATGCCTCTTTCACTCACATATGTGGGTAAAGGGGGCTCCACTTCATTTCATTTTCGATAGAGGCAGTCAGAAGAACCTGATCTCAACAGAGGTCAGAAAGCACTCGGACCTACCGATGACATCGGAACTACAGACCTACACCATCGACTAGCTTCACCAAGGAAGAGATATATGTGCCAACCAACAGTGTCGTATGCCCTATGACATGAAGCCTTTCAAAGACGAGGTATTTTGTGATATTTCTCCCCTTTAAGTTTGTGATGTTCTTTTAGGACAACCATATTTGTGGAAGTGTCATGTTTTGTATGAGTCTATACCCCGCAGTGTTATTAATATTTTGGGCAGAAAAGTTTATAGGATACTAGACGTAGCACCGCCTACCGCTATTTCTTTAATCTCTGCTAAGAAATGAAGTAAGGTCATTTCATAGACTGGGAAGTTCATCTTCTTTGTGATCCATGCTCACAGTAAGAAGAAGGTCTCTGCCACATCCATGGCCTCTACACAGAGCCTCTCTTTGCCGCAAAACAAAGTGGATGGGATCATGGAAGAGTACATAGACATCTTCTCCTCACCCATTGGGGTACCGACACACTACGAATTCAAGCATCCAATTGATCTAACCCTCGATGCAACTCTTCCTAATAGACGATTATATCATCGCTCGTTGATGGAAAATGATGAAATAAAGCATCAGATCCAAGAGATTATTCAAAAGGGACACATCAGACCCATCTCCTCCCCTTGCGGAAGCCCTATTGTACTGTTGTAGAAGAAGGACGAGACTTGGCGACTCTAGATTGATTTTAGAGAATTAAACAAAATCATAGTCAAGAACCAGTACCCAATTCCCAGGATTGATGATCTTCTTGACCAACTCAAGGGGTAAAAGTTCTTCAACAAGATTGACCTAATGTCTGGTTATCACTAGGTTCCCATCGAACCAAATGATGTATGGAAGACAACTTTCAAATATAAACAAGGTCTCTTCGAATGGTTGGTCATGCCCTTGTGATCAACAAATGCACCAACCACTTTCTTGAGGTTGATGGATGATGTATTGAGACCCTTCACCAACTATTTTGTGGTGGTATATTTGGATGACATCCTCATCTTCAGTAGAACTTGGGAGGAGCACATGCGACATATTAAACAAGTTTTGAGCACTCTGTTGTAGCACAAGCTATATGCTAACTTGGAAAAATGTTTCTTTGGCATGAACATCATCCAATACTTGGGATATATTGTTGATGAGCATGGGGTACATGTTGATCCCACTAATATCCAAGTCATCTGTGACTGGCCAGCCCCAACCACTCTAACCGAGCTTAGAAGCTTCTTGGGACTAGCCAAAGTCTATCGACGGTTTGTGTTGGGATTATCCTATATTGCATGGGCCCTCAGCCACGTGACCAAGGGCGGTGGCAGGGAAAATTTCATGTGGGGGAAGGAAAAAAAATGAGCATTTGATGATCTAAATCATAGCTTGTGCTCAACTCTAGTACTCTCCTTTCCCGATGTGAAACAACCATTCGAGATTGAGAATGATGCATATGACTATGTTGTAGGCGTAGTTCTCACTCAACACGATCATCTAGTGGCATACCATAGTGAGACACTCTTAGATACTATCCGAAAATATCCCACCTATGAGAAGGAAATATATTCGATTGTACAAAATTGTCGTCAATGGAAACATTACATTCTAGGAAAGGAGACGATCATTCACACCGATCACAAGTCTTCGTAGTTCATATAAAAACAAGGGAAGTTGCAGAACGACTGCCATCAGAAGTGGTCCACCTACCTACAAAAGTTCCATATCAACATCAAGTATAAGACAAGGAGAAAAAATTATGTCGTTGACTGCCTTAGTCAACCTCCCGTGAGTGCACTCACCATTGTGATCCATTCCTATGGACATGAAGCATCTAAGTGGCCCCAAGTTTATCAGCAAGATCCAGACTTCACCACCACCTACAAGCTCTTGGGTACAGGCGCGACTGCTAACAATTTTCACATTCAGGACAAACTATTATTCCATTTGGGCCATCTCTGTGTTCCTGCAAATGAGAGTGCAAATCTGATTTGGGAAGCCGACCATAGTTGGATGTCAAGACATTTTGGCATGGAGAAAATTGTGTCCATTCTCCAGAAACATTCTTATTGGCCAAAACTTTGAGAGGACGTCAACAAGTATATCATATCTTGAAATTCCTGTGCCATTTCCAAGCCAACCTTTGAGAAGAAAGGCTTATACACCCCTCTTCCTACCCCCCAGAGGCCTTGGGAACCCATCTCGATGGATTACATGTCTGGCCTTCCATCCACCAAGAAAGGAAATGAGTGTGTGTTTGTGGTCGTTGATCGGTTTTCAAAGATGACCATCCTCACAACTTGCAAGAAGAACATCACAGTGACATATACTGCCAATCTTTTCTTTGAATGAGTGTGGGTCCATTTCGGGATACCATAGACCATCATCTCTGACCAGGAAAATAGGTTCCTCAACACATTTTGGTCGAGTCTTTGGTCACTGTTGGACACCAAGCTCACTAAATCCACTTCTTTCCACCCCCAAACAGATGGCCAAATAGAGGTCATCAATCAGATGATTGTGCACATGTTGTGCATGCACAACTCTAAGAATATGTGTACATGGGATGAGAGTCTCCTCTATGTTCAACATAGTTACAACATGTCTCTCCATAGATCCACCAACCATATCCCATTTCAGGTGGAACTGGGATTCCAACCCTCGGGTCCCATTGATGTTGCACTAGCTCTTGAAACCACACAGATAGACTCTTCCCATGTTTAGTATGAGATCGACAAAGCCACCCGATTCATTGAGAGGATTTAGCACATCTGCCAACAGGTCCATGAGATTTTTCAGAAAGCCAATCCTAATTATAAGAAGCGCCATGATCAACACAGGGTACTGCACTAGTTTCAGGTTGGAGACAAGGTATGGTTACATATGTAGAAGGAGCGTCTTACAGGGCCCCATCGAAAGATCTGCCCACTTATCTATGGGCCTTACACCATCATCAAGGTTGTGGGTAGAAATTATTTTGAGCTCAACCCTCCACCCTTCCTCGACTTTCACCCAATGTTCAATGTGGACCTCCTTAGGCCATATTTTCCACCATTATTGGACACCTCAAAGATCACAGAACAATTGACACCAATAGAGCTCAACTCTGACTGCATGGAACATGCATCCACTGATCAAATAGTGGACACATAGGTCAAGGGCACTCGACAATAGAGGATACAAATCTATCAGGTTGTCAAGGCAGGGAAACTCCTACACTAAGGAAAGTGGCTCACCTAGGGGAAACTTCAGTAGAAGCTTCCTCACCTGATGGGGGAACTCAATGCAATGGATACCATTTCTTCCTAAGGGGGGAGGAATGATCTAGGTGGATATCGGTGGCCACCCACCTATTCTAATTGGCTCCTCTTGATAGTTTTTAGTTCAACATGTTCTTCTATACTTCTTTTTAATTGTGGTTTCTACACTTTCGGGGTTGTCTGAATCCCGACACATCTTCCAGCTGGATACTGGTGGCCTCCCATCTAATCCAACTGGCTTATTTTGTATGTTTTCATGTGAGCACATCTTGTTGTACTTCTAGGGCCATTTTGGGGCCCTAAACAATGTGTTTTTGACTCACCACAGTCAAATTGTAGATGAAGTTAGAGTTTGACGATGTAATGTGTAGTTCTCAAAAAGACCTTTCCAATGGGCTATCACGCACCTAAAACATAGATCGTATCCAAAATCTATGACCCAAAGAAGTTGAGGTACCAACTTACCCATAGGGGCCCACATAATGTTTGGAATTTCATATCCTAGGGTTAGGTGGATGTCTAGGGTTTTGGCATTCATGAGTAATGTTAAAAAGGCCTCTCGATCCTCATTGTAATCATTTTTCTGCTCATACAGATGCACGTAGAAGCCACATCTCTTATTAGAGATAACTACCACCATTCGAGCTAGTGTTTCAGTTCTGCAGTTTTACAGTTTCATCCTATTTCATTTATTCAATAGAATATATTGTTCACTGGATATCTATGTTGTTCTTCATATCTTTGTGTTTATTTAATTTAGTCTGTTAATCAGTTCATTCCGCTCCTAAATCTGGATCAATTTTCGATGGCTATGTTTAGATTTAAAACATTTTGGCATGGATCCATGGTGTAATTTGGTGGCGATTACCTATCATACATGACAGGTATCTTTTCATGTAAACATATATGCTTGGAGTCATTTATATTATGAGTATGGGAATGCCTACCTCAGAGATGATACTATAATTCCTTGTTTGTTGTTTACATGTCTTTAACTGATAAGTTCTTTGCTTCAATACCCACACGCCAAAGTATTTTGTCTATCACCCCTTATAGCTTCATACTTTGGGGGGCATTCTTTTACACAATATTTTGTCGCAACTGACGATGTTCACTTATCCTCTAAAATCATCCTAACGATGTTTAGTTATCCTCTAGCCCCAGTGTAGTTGCCAATTTGTTACTTGAAAAATTGGTCTGTGTGGACACAGACTGATCTCCATAGACTCGAAAACCAAGACTAGAACAAACCATACAGAACATATAACTTTCTCTAGGTTGATACAATCAAATTACCAATTAGCGAAGGATTTATACCTTGTAATTGAAGGTTGTCCTCGCTAGTTGTATATTCTAGCTACTTTGTCGTGAGACTTATGTATTATAACCTGCAAGAAACACAAGCCAACAAAGGTGAAAGAAACAAGTATAATTTGATACAACCAATGCAAATGATCAAGGAGAGATGAAACAAATATAATCAAATATAGACAACCTTTTTGGAAAAGAAAATGTATTACTATATTAATGATAATGAAAAGAGATTACAACCAATTATGACTTGATGTTTTGAAGCTCATTCCAACAAGATCACTGCTCCAATACCCACAATTCATCCATGAAATCCATCACCATCAACTGATTCGTTTAGCTAAGTTTAAATTCCTCAAACCCAAAGAATTACTAACAATCCCCTAACAACAAACCAGAAGCAAAGCTATCAATCATTATTCTCCATTCACTATTTTCTATTAACCTTTCCTCACGAGGGAAGCCTCCTTTCATAGATTGAAGAGGAAAAGGGTGAGGAGGTTAGTATGAGAGGTTAGGATCCCCTTAGATCAAGAGTATGGGTGAGATCCAAACTGATCAGAGGACACCTCATCTCGAAGCTTCTCTTCTATAATTTTCTCGAACTTCATCATTTTCTCCCCTTTTACGCAGTGTCGCACCCTATAGTGTGTCAACCTGAGACACTGTCACACCCTGCAGTGGTGAGACATGTGAAACTTGAGGGTGTCGCACCCTGAAGTGATGCAAGTTGCGACACTCTCTTAAATTAAGGCTTTAAAGTCCCTAATAACATGTTTAACCCTAATAACATGTAAATAATTAGGAGATCCACACTATTTATATAATTTTCCAATTCCCATTTTTTGAAAACTGGACTTCTTTTAAGTATTTGGGGATGCCCATTTCTCTACATAATCCTTCATATCAAGCATGGAAAAGTTCCTTACAAAATATTAATAAAAAAATTATTCAACGAGGATCGCTAATTTGGTTAAATCCAATAGATATCCCTCCCAATTTTCCAATGCTCAGTTATGTTGGCCTCGATGGGATTTTTGGAACAAATAGGTATGGAGATAAGGAATCTTTGTGGAAAGGGGGAAAGTCTAACAAAAAAAAATTCAATCTAATAAATTGGAAAGTTGTCAGAGAACTAAGAAACAAAGGGGGGCTAGGGATTAAAGATCCATCTATCATGAATATAGCAAGGAGATCTAAGCTAATATGGATATTAATAACAAGTAAGATTGATTGGTGGAAGAACATTGTATGGAAAAAATACTTCCATGGAAGTAGAAAGAGAAGCATTGTAAGCATATATGTGAATAAAAAAGGATCTCACATCCACAAACTAATAAAATATGTATCCCCACTAATCCAATCCAGACTTACCTGGGTGCTAGGTAATGGAAAGGACATATGAATTTGAGAGGAAAACATCATGTGGAAAAAGGCTCTTTCCCTCAATATATAAATGCATCCTTTAAATACTTGGATGGATGTAGATAATCTAAAAACATTGTTTGACATATCAAAATGATTAGAAAATTTAGATCAATCTCTAGGTTGGAATATAGGGGATCCTCTTACACACCTATGTTCCTTGGTTCCCATTGGATTTTCAAATGAAGGATCAAAGAGGTTGGGGCGATGTAGATTACATAGTTAAAAAGCCCCTAGCTTTCCCCATCTCTAAGCTACCTAGTCAATTTTAGTGGCAAATTCATTTGAATGCCTAGGATTTTGTTGAATAGAGATTAAATAAAAAATTATTCTTCTTTTTCTTCAATGGGGATTCAAATAGAAATCCAAGGGTAATAGGTATAGGGGGGTTTGTTTATGATCTCGAAGGAAAAATAATATCTACCTATTCATGGGATCTTGGTCAAGTCACAAATGAGCAAGTGGAGGCATATGCTCTATTGCATGGAATCCTTTTAATACTAGAGAAGAAAAGGTTAAGGATTTGAATATCATTATGGATTCAATGATGGTCATAAAATCTATTCTATGAAAGATAACTTTGATGTATAACAAACTAGAAATCAAAATTGTTAGAATTAAAAAAGAGGTAAGTTCCTTTATTGAAACCTCATTCCTCCACATGAAAATAAGTTGTAATCATGTAGTGTATAAGTGGTCTAACAAGGCCACAAAAAATAAAATTGGACTGTATATGAAAAATGGGGGGTAGCATAGTTTTTTTATCCGCTAATAGATTAATTTGGATCGATGCTTTAATCAAGAAGTATTAACTTTCACATGCACCAATGATTAGCAAATCATTCCTTTCTTATTGTAAAAGGGGTTTGGAGGGCATCCCTAAGTATCCATAGCATGCAAACATTAATCTCTTCTCTATGTGATGAAGGATTTGGATTGAAATTCCATTGCATTTGTGAGATAATGGAGAAACCATGACCCACTGGTAAGTCTTTACTGTATTCTTTGGATACTTGTTGATGTGATGCAACCCCCCTCCCCTCCTAGGGTTCTGCAACCTCCTGGTATAGGATATTTCTAATACTGAGTCGGATTGACTCCTCGGGTTCCTCTTTGAACCCAAATCAACTATACACAGGCCCCTTTTCCTTCTGTATGCAGGTACTATCAGACCTGCCTAGTTTCTATGGTCATGATTTGACTATGATCAATCTGCCTGTTAGCACTCTGTAAATTTCCAAGAGGTTGACACAGAAGAAATCCACAAAATGTAACTTTATCCAACCACTTTTGAAGCTGGGATCTAGCCCTTCCAACTTCAGAGAGGGATCTGTCTATATGATTTAGCTGTGTTTCCAATTTTAGATATTAGGCTAGGTAAAGAAATAGGTCAGTTTTGTTGTCAAAGTGTTTTCTGAATTGGTTCAGACAGTCTACACATTCATTGGGCTATGGGGTCTGTGTTTTAATAAAATATGAAATACAAGCCATAAACATGAAGGAAAACCTCTACAGGGCGAGATAATATACTCACTGGATCTTTTAGAAGCTTAAATGATGGATAGAAGAAAATATGAGAAAGATGATTTCAACTAAGAAGCAATTAAGAATTCCTTAATTGAAAACACCAGAAGATAAACACTAAAATCTTTCGATTCGGAAACAGGGTATACAAGATAAATCCTGCAACATTCGTTACTCTTAAAGATTAGAATTAGAAAACAAGATGATTACAGAGAAAGAATAACGTTCAATTTAGAGAGAAAACATCACCAGTGAACATACACAAGAATCCTGTAAAAGTACCTCCTTTTTATTAATGGAAGATCTCTTCAAAAACGTTACAGTCTGATAGCGTCAGGGTGTGAAGATCGACAACCCTGATACTTTGAAAGATGAAGTATTTTTAACTCAAATTACAAACGTTCCTGTCATTAATGACCAGGACGTGCTAAATCTATTTTTAGCCTAACTGAATTAACAAATTTCCTAAATCTAGGAACTGCTTAATGACTTGGTGCAACTGCACGATGATTTTCGGGTAGACCGTTGATGAAGCCTTTGCACGACCTCATCTGAATAGACAACTGACTGGACCTGAACAACTCATCTGCTAATCGATCAGATCACAGAGTTCCTCCCATATGAGATGACTGGGCACGCTGACTTTGAGCAGTCTCCGATACACTTCATCCATTTCTGTATACTTGGCGAATGTGGGCTTAGTGAGGAAGATGTATCGAATCTCGTGTTGGATGCTGATGTCCCACTGGAGGGTATCAAGGAATGCCTTACCAATGATGCTCCCTTGAATCCTTGCGAACTTCAAACTGTCCTTAGACACCTCAGCGAATCTCTTCTTGTAATCTGGAAGTGTCATTAGTTTATCATTAATAACCTTCAGACCAGGTAGGCCCTTCTTCTGGAGAGCCTCAATCTTGCTGAAGAATCTCTGTACCCGTAGGTCCATGGTCTGAACCTTTTTGTTCCAGTTGAAGCATTAATCCTCTCTTGGTCAAAACTCTTTTTACCTCAAGAATGGTCTCTGTTCTGTCCTCGATCTTCATCTCTTCTAGCTCTTCTCTAGTCTTAGAATTGAGGAACTTGATCATATCATTCGCCTGTGTTGTCATCTCCCCCAATTATACTCTAATCTTCTCGATGGCCTGTTTGCTCCTCTGGAGCAATTCATTTTGCTCAAACATGATTTGGATCATTGGACATATCCCATTCATGGACTTAGTGATATCTGTCCATACACTCTCTTTGACCTCGACCAATGTCTTGCCTGCCATTGTCTTCTTCCGGAGCTGTTGTAACTCCTACTTTAGCTGCTCTGTTACCTGATTTTCCTTATATAGGTTGGTCTGGAAGGAAGATTTGAGTTCCTGAAGGTTCTCAACTTCCTTTTCAAGCCTGCTGATCTCTGTCTCCTGCAGGTTCATCTTTTCCATGGATTTGGCCAGGTTGGTTGTCTTCTCTTGTGATGTCAATGGAGTTGGGGATGGTACTGCTATCACTGATGCTGTGCTTACCCCTGAAATCAGAATGGCACTCAATGGAATGACTTCCATTGGCTTCAACTGCTCCTTTTCCTTTAGTAGTTTCTCCATCTTGGCTTCCATTTCTTTGAGCTGTGCGTTCTTCTCCATGAGCAACTTTAGCATCTCATCCTTCTCGCCTTCTTTCTATGCTATCTCCTTTGCTTGGGAGTCCTCTGTGGGAGGGAGTTTCAGTTGTTTCCTCAAGGATGCAATGTCAGCATTTTTCTTCTTTATCATTTCCTCCGCTGCTTTGACATTGGAAGGGTCATAGCCGATCTTGAGGACCAGCTCCTCCAAAGTTTTGATCCTATTGTAATTGCGAAGGATGAAATCTTCTCCATTTTGAGATTTGTTTGAACATTGTTCAAGGACACCTGCAATTTGGCTACAGAAGCGGAAGCATGCGCCAACGTATAGAAAACCATTTCTCTAATCTTCTTGTGCAGATCCATCTGATCGGCTGGGTGTACGTCCTTCGTCTGAAATTCGAAGGTGGCCCTCTTGTAGTCGGTGATCGTCTTGGGATCTGGTACCTGTGCCTGGAAGAAGGCCATGTGCATTCTTCCCTTTTCTGTGTCGAATGCAGACAGAAGCCGATGTTGCGCAGTTGACGTCTACTTCCAAAACTGAGCGCAAGTACTGCTGGTAAGAGTCTGATTCTTTTTCTTGATCAACTCGTACTTCTCGAAGATGCTCAACTTGGGCCCAGTCTTGCCTGGCCGAGTGTCCAAGGGGGAGTCTGTGGATTTATTCGATAATGCTAGGGTAATGTCCTTATAGAGGCTCGAGCCGAAGGGTGGAATAACAGAATTGATTAGTGTAGTAGGCGGGCTTCTTTTTCCCCTGTCAGGCTAGGGACTGACGAAGTCTTAGGCCTCTTAGTGTGCAACTGGAACTCTTCGGATGCTACCTCCGTGACAGGCGGAGATAAATCCTGCCTTGACCTATTCTCCTTAGGGACCTGTGGCATGGTCGTTGGTGGAACAATGGTCGGGGGAACCTACTGTTCCACTTTGACCAAGGTGTTAGGCACCCACACAGTCTGATTGGATAATTTCTCGATTTCGGGCTTAGCTACATGAACGTATGGGATATTTTTGTTCTTCACTCTCATATCTGAGATGATCCCATAAGGATCATAGTGCCATGGGAAACTCGTGAAGAATTTCATTTCTTTCAACATCCCGTCTGCTTCTTCCCCGACGCCACGACTGTTGCAGATGAAGGAGCCAATCTGCCCCTTGATCCTAAGCTACTGCTTCTTCTTTAAAGATACGAAATGAATATCATCCGAATTCATAATATGTCTTATATACTCTAAAGCAAAGATTCTGACCGACGAATACTTGGGAAGATTATAAGGTGCCAACTCGCACCCGTAAACTCTTATCTCGGTATGATTTTGATACAGGTACCAATCCCCGGTCTGTGTGTTGTTTGAGAGGTGCAGGATCCTCTGGACTTCATCGTTTATTCGAGGCTTGGGCCTGCCACCTAGCATGCTTA
This sequence comes from Picea sitchensis, assembly GCA_010110895.2. Classification (NCBI taxonomy): domain Eukaryota; kingdom Viridiplantae; phylum Streptophyta; class Pinopsida; order Pinales; family Pinaceae; genus Picea; species Picea sitchensis. The sequence continues at coordinate 26,481 of SNQJ01S0039883.1, forward strand.
CCACGGGGCGGTAGAACAGATCGATGAATTCCTTGAAGCTATACTTTGTGGAGTTGTGCTTCAGCAGAGAGGTCCATGCTGTGACAACCTGAGGTTTTCCATCTGCATCCATCTTCTGCATGGAGAATGAAAATTTATCGGCCTAGAAAAAGACGAGCAAGTAGGCGAGTACTGACGAATATCTGAACATGCCTTCAATGCCAAAATTCACAAACTTCTCGTGAATATTGTCTGCCAAGAATGTATTGAAATGAAATTGGGTGGTGGGCTTTTCATCAGTGGAGAAAATGGATAGAAAACCCAGAATGGTCTCATCTACCCATTGGTCAAAATAATATCCTAACAAAGCGCAAAGGGAAGAAATGACCTGGTTTCCCTTAGTGGAGAACATGGACGACGCGTAAGGGGGATTAGTGGAAGGGAATTGAGCGGATGTGGGAAGGAAAAGCTCGAATATTTGAGCTCTTTGGGGAAAAGTCATCTTTTGATACAACTCTGTAAGGATTTCTAGGTTGAAAGGAGACGCGGAGTCGATTCGAGGGATTTGCATCATCTGGTCTATGGACTCAGGCATAATGAGGAAAAAGATTTCTCCGAATGAGGAGATGATGGCTCTTTGTTCAGGAATATAGTGGGCTTGACATTTAAGCGCGAACTCGGGAAAATGGTTGATCTGGGGAAAAAGGTAAAGAGGTAAATTAGACTCCCAGAGTCCGATTTCATCGCTCTGGTCCATAAAAGCTTCCATGAGCCATGACTGGAGGTCTGAGAAGTTGAAGTCGCATTTGGTATCTGCGATTAATCGATCCTTGTCGACCAATGGGATCTTGTCCAGGTCGACAGGAGGCGGGAGAAACAGATTCTCCTCTCCTTTTGTTTGTTTGGATTTTGGCTCCATCTCTGCAATAGTACCTGCAATAAACATAAAGTTAGTGGGGTCGACTGACTGTGGATGAAGGCGACAGGATGTAACGGAGGAGCAAGCGATGAGTTTCTATGGTGCGGTGAGTGAACAACGATAGTAGGGGAAAAACGGTGGTTTTATTTAAAAATGGGGGTCGGTTGGGCGCGGGAGACAGGTCAGCTGGATAACGGATAGGTTATCCAGTAATAAATGGACAACGGTTCATTTGGGGGTGAGATGGCCAGTGACGGTGGCTGGGAGATACGGACGGGTGACGTGGTGGCTAGGGATTGGAGGTAAAAGTCGTAATAAGGGGCTTGCCATGAGTGAAAGGGGGGAGGGGACTGACAGCAGTTATGGGATGTGACTAACTCGGGAACACGTGGAACAAGTGGAAAGTGGCGTCCACAAGTGACGGGGGGTCTGTCAGATGGCAGATGGTGACGGGACTTTGGGACCAATATATTTATGCCACATAATACAAGGGACCCACCAGGGGGAGATTACCATTCCAGACCCCCCCCCCTCAGTTAAAAGCATATCATCCGGGGGGGTCCGAAATCCATTTAGGGTCATTGATCTACGCACCTGTTTCCTGGCTGCAGATCTTAGCGTGCCTTTTATTACTCATTCCGGACCCCCCCTCCATTAAATGCAGAAAAAATGGGGGGGTCCGTAATCAAATATTGTCCGTTGATTTGAGTGCTCGATCTTAAGCCGTCCAGATGAACGCAAGCCTTATGATTGATTCTATACCCCCCCGGTTAAAAGCAGAACGGTCGGGGGGGTCTGGAATGCTCTGTGCACCGTAGATATGGGCACCATCATCAGGACCGTCGAAATGTGCAGGGAGCATAAAATGGGGAGCGGAGAACACATGCGCTGGGAAAAATTACGATAAATGCATTTTAATGGGTTTTTCCCCAAACTTTCAACTAGACACCACCATGGGGCTTCGACCAAACTATCTTTTAGGCATTTGAAACATGGTGCAACACTTACATCAAGATGGATTTATTGAAACGAAGCAACAATGCCACTAACCTATGTTCTAACCTAGTTTCCTATGACAGTTAACCTAGATTAAACTGTTGGGTTAAGAAATTACTCTACCCTGGGGTTATCTGACCAGGATTAGACAGTCTGGCCAGATTTATTCACAAATCTAACCTAGACACTTTGTCTAAGATTAAACTGTTTAGCCAAATTCATTCACTACCCTATCAACATCAAATTTAAAAAGAACTTGGCCATGCTTGAAAGGTATGGACCAAGTTACTATTATTGCATGGGGCTTTTATTTCAATTCTTTTATGCCCTCTTTTCTTTCTTTCTTTTTCTTTTTTCTTTTTCTTTTCTTTTTCTTTTTCTTTTTCTTTTCTTTTCTTTTCAAATTATTTGCAGAATGAAAAATCAATTGTCAACAAAAACACTAGAGACAAATAATATCCTAGTCACCAGTTGATCCTATAATTTATAGGGTGATAACACTGCCCATCGATCGATGGTTCACAACTATTGCGGGCCACCAACGTGCGCACCCTTTATGAAAGAACCCCGTCCCCTCAATCTGAAAGTGCTCACCTGATGTCCTTTTGATCGTGCCCGTTGATCCCCTACTTCGACGAGATCAACGACTTAAGTGAATTACGACCTGTGAACTAGTGCGTTCACTAATTTCACCTCTACTCCCCTCAATGATTCCCTACCGTCGATTTCCCTTCTTATATCGACGACCCTAATTTACTTCGGGTTTCTGGCCTTTGGAAATCTCAACTTCTCCCTCTATGAAAGCTCATTTTTTCTAAGCCCCTTCTTTGCATGTGTCCTTGGGAGATTGCCTTATGTGACCACGCGATTGTGACCCACCTTTGATGTTTTAAAGTCCTCACAACTTCTGTCCCTGCAACGCTACGAGATCGTCGATCTCACGATCTTGATGATACTGTCTGAATTGACGGTTCAAATCTGCGCTTTTCAAATCTATGGACCAGATCTACCCCTCCTGAATCAACAGATGTGATCTCTTCGCAATCCAAGACTTTGGGGTTTTGAAATATGAAACTCTACTTTCTTCCGTACTTCACTCTTCAGGAGCTGACGATCTGCAGACACCTGTCCTGCTCAATAAACGATCTTTCTTCTACTTTGGGTGTTTGACCTTTCAACTCAAATCAATGGTCCTGTGACCCTCTTCTTGATCAATGGTTGAGATCTTCTTCAGTTTTTAGACTTCTGAGATTTTAAATCGCAAACCTTATCCTTTTTCCCAATAGATTCTATCTGAAGAGTATAATCCGCTGACGCATGTCCTCTTGATATGACGATCGAGGATTACATTGGGTATTTACCCAGAGTTCACAGATTTGTGCCATGTCTCTCCTGATCCGACGACTATGAATTACTTTAGGTCTTTACCCGGAGCTCTCAGATATACACCATGTCTCCCTTGATCCGACGGTCAATAATTACTTCATGTCTTTACTCAGAGCTCTCATATCTATGCCACGTCTCCCTTGATCTGACGGCCACGAGTGACTTTGGGACTTTACCCAGAGTCCTAAGATTTGCGCCATGTCTCTCCTAGATCTGACAACTATCAATTACTTCGGGACTTTACCCGGAGTCCACAGATTCATGCCACGTCTCCATTAGATCTGACGGCTATAAATTTCTTCGGGACTTTACCCGGAGTCCATAGATTCAGGCCACTTCTCCTCTAAATCTGATGACTCATATTCACCTTGGACGATCCGATTCGTGAGATGCATTTTATATGATATGACGACTCAGATTCACTTCAGCTGATCGAACGCCTGAGATTTACTTTGGATTTCCGAATCTTCGGGCTTCAGAAATCTCAAATTTGAAACTTTCCTCCTTCTCGACTACATCATCTGATGACTCAGATCCACTTCGGGCGATTCGATGCCTAAGATTTACTTTGGACAATGTAATGGCTCAGATATGCTTTGGTTGATCGAACGGTTGAGATTCACTTCGGATTTTCGGAACTTCGGACTTCGGAAATATCAACTCTCAAACCTTGCCTTCTCCTGAACTCACAACATCGGAAAACTCATATCCACCTTGGTGATCCGACACTTGATCTTTACTTAGGGTGATCTGACAACTCAGATCTGCTTTGGCTGATCGAATGGTTGAGATTCTACTTTGGATTTCCGACCCTTCGGGCTTCAGAAATCTCAGTTCTCAAACCTTGGTGAGTTCTCTCTCCTAAGAGTGTGAAGCGCTAAGGCTCGTGCACCTTAATATGATCAAATGAATGTTTATCCATTGCACTGTGATAAAACGACCACTTCCGCTCCTCCTCCTGAGCTTCTTATTTCTTTTGACTTGGAAGATTTATCAGTGTTCAAAGGTTTTGAAACTTTTCTCCTCCTACGAGTCTGACTCTTGGATCTCGTCAACACTTATGAAAAGTGCTATCCCTCTTGAGCTTGATCCTTAAAGGATTCCGACTTCCCACACACTCCTTTCATTCTCGGGATTTCGATAAATTAGATCGAAGGATTTCTTGAAAAGAAATTCTTCTCGCCCACCTGGCGTTCCTCTTGCTCGATGCACACCTTACAAATCTCTACAGAGTTCTCACTGACTCTATCTCTTTCTGGACTCAACACAGAGTTCCTTCTGTGCGATCCTTGCACTTCTTCTTATGAAGGTTTAACAATATCTCTCCTGAGCTTATTTGAGGTTAACTCACCTCTGTCAACGCACTCCTTGCAGACAATGTGCACTCCTTTCACTCGAAACTCAAAGACGAGAAACAATTTAAACTCACACAATACTTCACCAATTCATACATTGAGAACATAAATGACATATAAAAGCATAATGATAAACAAAAATACATAAACACATCGTCTGCAGGAAAAATGACTTTTCTATTATGTCTATGTGTCTATACAGATGTTTACAAAAACTGGACTATAACAAAGTATCATTTCTCTCAAGTTCTCCTAACCTAACTCTATCCTGAGTTCTTCTTATTCTCTAAGACCTCTCTACCAAGATCTCTCTCTCTCTCTCTCTCTCCTTTCCAAAATATGGCTCCACGAGCTTATCCTCTCCACTTCCTTAGTTCCATCGCTGTCTCAGTTAAGACACCATACTACTATGACTTATTACATAAATAGAGATGCATACCTGACTACGATCTAGACCTACTTACAGTCGACCATTTAAGGCGACACTATCAACTACCTGTACAAAGGTATGGCTTGGGTCTTACAAACTTACAACGCAAATCCCCATGGGATAAAATTTTGAATTTAAAAATGGGAGGGTTAATGCCTCTCCCTTTCTCCATTGGATGCCTATGATTTGGCTTGCTGGTGCATTAGCTAAGGTGGAGCGATGCTCCTACATCATACTCCACTGCTGGGAAAACCATGAGCTCCTCTTCTCCAATGTTGAAATCCTCCTGGATCCAAAACTCTTCCTTGGGGTTGTCCTCCTGCTACTATCTAGCTATGCTGCTGCTACTTCTTTTTCTCATTCCCTACTGCTATGGTAGGCTCTCCTCTATTCAACTTCCCTTTGTTGACTACTTCTATTGACCTCAACATCAACCTTCTTATCTCCTCTATCACCATGTACAACTGCTCCAGTGGTTGACTCTTCTTATGTAGTCTTCTCGGCTGCAAGTCTTCCTCAAAGGGTAGATCATCCTGATCCCCATGCTGTCTTTATTTCTCCTTGTAGCACTAAGTTTCCACTTTGCTGCAGACTCCAGTTCTGCAGTCTCCTCACTGAGTTGTTGTTCATTTTCTCCCTCTGACATAGTGGCTTCTGTCAACTCTTTTGCTGGTACATCTCCAACTTCCTTTAATTGCTGTCTTGGATGGTATGCTCCTCCATCTGTCTCCAAATTAGGTTGTTGGATATGCCTACTTATCTCCAGGGTTTCCAGTTCCTCATGTAGCTCAACAAATTCTATGTTGTCTGCTTCCTCTTCTGCTGCAGGATCCAGTGCTGCAGTCATTTCCTATTCAACTTCCTGGCTGAAAATTTTAGGCAATTCTGTCGAATGCTCTTCTCCTGAAATTTGCATGAATGTCTTCTAACAACCATCTATTGGTTCTAGATTGTCCAACCAATCCTCCAATATCCTATATTCTATCTCCCATTGAGTGAGCATCTCAACTATGTGCTCCTCTTCTTGTTCTCCTTAGGCATATTCTGATACTTGCTCCTTCATCATGACAATCACTATTGGTTGTCCTTTCTCTACTGTTGCAGCTCCATCATGTGCACTAACCTCTACTTGGATGTTTGGTAGGAACATCTTGATCTCTTCAATAATCAGAATGCTCCTCTGATCCTCCTCCTGGATGGTGAAATTATTTAACTTCTCATCATCTTCATTCACATAGTATGCAAATCTACATGAATATTCACTTATCAACACTCCTTGCTGACTTGAACTCACTTCTGAGCTCTTGAGACATTCAAACAATCTCATTTCTTTCCCCCTGCCCACCTGGAAATTTGGGACTTCTCTTCTACCCACCTGGCAATCTATGAGATCAATCAATCCCATCTCATTGCCCACCTGGCAATTCAAACTTTCAACACTGCTCCTCTGGCAGTATATGAGACCTTCCACTGATCTCTTTCTATTGCCCACCTGACAACTTGAAAGTCCATTTCTGCCCTCCTGACAGTTTATGAGATCTTTGACTGATCTCACCTCCACCTCATCACTGAGGTGTCTTCCAATTTCTGGTTCACAAATGTGAATCGGTTCTCCCCTTGTGTCACTGAGGTTTTCTAATTCCCTTAGCCACCTTGTCAACTCTTGTTGCTTCTTTCTGGACAACAACTTTTGAACATGCCATTTTACCTTCCTGTTCAGAGGACATTCGTACCTCCAGTGTACCTTTTCCTCTTGCTGCATCCTCAATGAGAACCTCTCCATCCTTGCTATTATCTCATCAAGCTCCATATCCATCCCTGGATTGTATTTCTGCTTGCAGCCTCCTCTTCGACCATGCTCATGGCCTTCAATAGCCATTTTCACCTTCTACCTGCCCTCCCGGAAAGCATATGGATCACTCTACATCCGAGAGCACCTCCATATTCTTTCACATCTCACCTGGATGTTTAAATTTTTGTTGCTGCGCACATGCAACAACCTTCTCACAGAGCATCAATACTTTGCCTTCTTTTCACCTACTGTCTATAGGAAAATTTGAACCTTTGATATCATCTAATAATACCAGATTATCTCTTTTCACCTTGTTCTTGCTTGCTGTCTGCAAACAAAATTAAGGTCTTCTCATCTTTCTCTTTCGCCTAAAATCTATAGATGAAAATTCAAGCTCTGATACCACCTGATGCAACCCCCCTCCCCTCTTGGGGTTCTGCGACCTCTCAGTCTAGGATCTTTCTAATACTGAGTCAGATTGACTCTCCGAGTTCCTCTTTGAACCCAAATCAACTATACATAGGCCCCTTTTCGTTATGTATGCAGGTATTGTCAGACCCACCTGGTTTCTATGGTCATGATTTGACTGTGATCAATCTGCACGTCGATCGACGAGCAGGTTGATAACGGTCAAACCATGATCATAGGAACCAGGTGGGTCTGATAGGGCCTGCACACAGAAGAAAAAGGGGCATGTGTATAGTTGAATTGGGTTCAAAGAGGAACCTGAAGAGTCGATCCAAATCAACATTTAGTAAGATCCTAGACCTAGAAATCGCAAAACCCCGGGAGGGTAGGGGGGTTGCATCATAATGTCGCCTTCATTTGTATAAATAGTGGAATCATCCATATAAATTTGGCATTGGTGGAAGGTTTGGAATATGGTATTAGTCAATATCATTAATATAGTGGGATCTCCCTAAATTTCAATTTGTATTCCTCATTTCATCTAGTTCATTTCCCGGATCCACATAATTTTGGGTCTATTTCCTTTAGGGCATATGGTTCAATTAGTTTAGAACCTGGGATTTATGTTGGATTCTAGATGGTTCTTGTTTCAAACTTGGGAATTGAGTATTACTCTATAAGAGGGTTGCATTGGTGGAAAGTATGAATTGCGGAATCTTTCTCCGAAAGTATGGTTGCCAGTACTCATTGAGTAGGAATCTTTCTATGAGTTTTACACATTGTCTGTTTTTATGTTTGAATTTTCGATTTTGTCTTCTCATACCTAGATTCAATATTGATGGGTCTAACATCGAAGATAATTTAGCTCTTGGTATTTATTTTGTTTCTAAGTTGGAAAGACAATACAAGGTATTTGGAGGATCCTTCTTTGCTCAATTGGTAAAATAAACTTTCTTTGGTTTGGTAACTCCTCATTTGGATAAGTCTATAAAGGGACAATAAATAAACCATGTAATTTAGGAGAATCTTGTAGAGGTATAAAGAAAGTATATAATCCAACACGAGTTAATTTTTATCAGTAACAACAAAGGTGCATAAACATGAGAACCAACACATATCTTAGCATGCCAGTATCATGAGCCCATTGGTCCACCAAAAGAAGATGGTAGACATTATAGAAGCTAAATGTAATATGCTAAGGAATTTGTCTCTAAATCTTTGCAATGACTCCTTTTGCACGACCTCCAACAATAGGGCATTAGACAATTCAACTTAGGTGGATATTAAAGAGGATGAAACACTTCATCGACTAAAGGATCCTATGGACATAGAACAACAAAGCTCTCTCCCCTTTAATGTTGGTTCACGTTTTCCATTAATTCTATGTTTTTCAAGGTTTTTAGAATTCTAGAAGTTTTTATCAAATAGACAACATGCAAGTAAACTTGAAATGTATACATTATAGTTTATTGTGAACTCGTACTTGTAGGAGTGGAGAACTATTTTTTTTTTAAGAACTATAGAGTCCTAGGTATATGTTGTTATCCTAAATACAACTCTTACTATGATTATAAAATATTTATATTCTAGTTCAAAATAATAATAATAAATTTTATTTTTTTCTTTTTAAATTATTGAAATAAAAAATAATGATAATGATTTAAAAAATAATTAAAAAAAAAAAAAACATTATTTTTTTATTAAAAAAAAGGCATAATTAAAAAAACAACAACTTTTTAATCAATTAAATGGTAGGGGACTCCCTCTTCCATCTCCCTCCCCCTCCCAGACCTAGCCCACCCCTCGCCATTGCGTAAAAGAGTGCCCCCACCATTTAACTTTTTTATAAATTAGTTTTTTAAGTATTTTTTCTATTTTGATCTTATTTTTTAAAATGTTAACATTTTTTTTTTCTTTTAATTTTTTCATTTTTTTCTATAATTTTTTAAAATGGTTATCATTATTATTTTTAAATATCTTTTTAACTTTAGTCTTGTATTTTTTTATTCGTTATAAATGTGTGCTTTAAAAAATAAAAATAATTTTTTTTTTCATTTTTCTCTTTAATTTTAATGACTTGTACCTCTTATTGTTTTTATTTTTAAATTAAAATGTATTTTATTGTTATTATTATTATTATTTTTAAGTTTTTAATTAAAATTTTGATTTTTCACATATATTTTATTTTCTCTTTTCGTTTAAAAAATTATTTTTTACTTTCATTTTTCTCTTTTTTTTTTTTTAATTTTCAGGTTGTGGTTCCAAAAATGTTGCAATTTTAAGTCAATAGTGTGACCTTTCGATTTGAGAGTGATTTTAGGATTTTGGTTGTAATGATACTAGTTGTTAAGTCCACGGTGCAAAAAAAGTTGCAATTTTAATCCTAGAAAGAGGCGGAGGGGCGATCTTGATAGCACCACTTTGCAATTCGAGCATGGATTTTAATATTTTGGTTGCAATGGTAACAATTGTTATGGTCATGGTATAAATCATGTTGTAATTTTAACCAAAAGAAAAGGGAGTTGCTATTGGTAGTGCCACTTTTCAATTCAGGGGTTGGTTCTAAGGGTTTGGTTAGAAACATTATAAGGTTGTCAAGGCCATGCTTGCAAAAGGTTGTAAATTTAGCCTTTTAGAAAAGAGTGTTACTAGTAGCACCACTTTACAATTTACAGGTTGATTTTTATGTTTTTGACTAAAAAAAATGTGTTTTTAGGGATAGAGTTATTGTTTTGAGGTCATAGTTCTCATCAAGTCTATAGCTATGTTTTGAGAGGAATAGAAAACCAAGAATGACAGAAAATTATCACGAAGAACTTGACAGATGACATAGAAGACATGTTTACATGGTTGAAGCAAAGCATGTTGCATCAACAAAGATTGTAACATAGTTTCTAGTTATGAAAGATAAGGAAGGACACTTGACATAGACTAAGCATGGATAAGACAAGGTTGAACTAGAAAATTCCAAGGGTGAGAATCTTGGAGACTCAAGTAAAAATAATTCTCTTTCTTCATATTCCAACATTCCATTTAGTATTGAAGTGAAGCTTGAAGTACCAATGTATGATGGTAAAGTTAACGCTAGAACATTGAATAATTGGATTCTTATTTTGACCTTTCTCATATCAAATAAACAAACCATATTTCTTTTTTCCATTCAAATATATCTAGACATGCTCTGTTGTGTTAGGAGAGATGATGCAGCGAGGATATGAAAAATCCCATGTTTACAAAATGGAATGATTTCAAGGAACTGTCTAAATCATAGTTCTATCCTATAGGATATAAAGAGGAAAAACTCATGAAATGGAAATATCAAAAACAAGGATAAGGAGTACAATAATACATGTCTAAATTCCAAAAGCAAGCCATCAAGTTGGGAATTTATTTGGAAGAGATTGGGGCAGTGGAGAAGTACCTTGAAGGGATATTTATCCATATTCAAAGGCAATTATAGCTCTTTAGTGTGAAATCCATAGATGAGGGAAGAAACTTATAAGGATTTCTACATTGCACTAGACTTTAATAAGGGGAAACCATAGAAGGGAAAATAAGAGACCAGTAAGACCAAAGGAAAGCATATTGTAGCCACAATCCAAAAAAGGAGAGATCATAACATGCATTGCAAACTTTATGATGTTGATGGGCACATGGATGAGAAGTGTTGCAAATTTAATTTATAATTGCATCCAAAGAAGTACACGCCCTAGAAAGGAGAAAATACAACTACCAAGATGAAAGAAACTGTTAAATTTAGATCTGCTACTAAGTTCTTTTCAATTTACTAAAGAATAATAGCATAAGTAGGATTATTGAAAGAAACAAAATCACAAGGTACACAACATTGTATCCTGGGAAACCCTCATGGAGGAGAAAACTCAGCAAAAACTTCCTCAATAATAGAATGCCAATACAATGCCAAGACAAAAAATGAAACCACCGAGAATAACCTAAGATCGAGCATGCACCTCTCTTATCCTTCTTCTAACTGCAACTTCCTTCAAAACTTGCACACTAGATGAGTGTTTGAGTGAGTGAATGATTGAGGCACCATCCTCACTTATTTATACTAGCTGATGGGGGCGTTAGGTTTATGTCTCTTCACCAAGCAGGGTTGTCTTCTACCAATAGTGGTTAAAACCACTTTAATAAAGCCTAGGGGGAAACTTCTCAAATACCACCATATGAATATGGTTTTACCAATTCATAAGTGGGGATTTGGTATTTATACAAGACCCGACATGATCAATCCACAAAAGGGGATTTGATCTATATAATAATAACTCAATTATAATTAGAATATTCTTTGCAGTTACAGTATTTCAACACTCCCCCTTAACGACAAGGGTATTCTACTGACATAACCCAATACAACATCATCAGGAGAAAGAGAGGGAAGAAACATCATCATCATCTGGAACATTGACTCACATATCTACAAATCATCGAGAGTTTTTCTCGTCATCAATAATATCATCGTTCACAACATGGAGCTGGAGTAGTATCATCATCATCACCTGCACCAACATCAATTAGTATAACACTAATACAACAATATCACCAACCCAAGGTTGGTACATCATCATCAACAACACAAGGCTAATACAATATCATCATCAACAACATAAGGTTGATACAACATCATCATCATCAACAACATAAGGCTGATACAACATCATCATTAACAACACAAACAACATCATCAACACAGGAATGAGATATCAACATCATCATCATATGGAAACAGAATGAGGCAGGTGCAACAACAACATTTTGTGGTACTCTAACAGACTGTCCTTACCGGACCTTCAAAATATGCCCAGGAATCATAAGATTCCCAAGGATATAAAAATTCTAACGGAAATACCACATGGTACTCTGACATATTGTCCTTACCAGACCTTCATGATCTTCTCATGAATCAAAAAATTCCCTAGGATATAAAATCCTAACGGATATACCACTACTAACCACAGTTGGCATATAAATGCACAGGTACTCTAATAGAGCGTCCTTACTGAAGCTTCAGGATATTTCCAGGGATGATCTATCCCCTAGGATATAAATCCTAATGGAGATACCCACTATTGATCAGGATACCATAGTATCATCAACATCACTCCCCCTTTTAAGGGAGGTCCTTTTGGACTATACCAAGATTGTCTTGAAAGTATTCAAAATTTACACGAGACAGAGGCCTGGTCAACACATCTGCAACTTGCTCATCTGTGCCAACATATTGGAGCTTTACAACTCCCCTATGCACCATATCACGAATATAGTGATACCATATTTCTATGTGCTTCAACTTTTCATGGAACACTAGGTTCTCCATCATCTTTATGCAACTCTGGTTATCACATAAAATCATAGTGGATTCCATCTCCAGATCGAATAGACCTGTCAACAAATTCCGAATCCATATGGCTTCACAACTAGCAGAACATGCTGCAATGTATTCTGGTTCTGTTGTGCTGAGAGAAATACTGGATTGCTTCCTGCTCTTCCATGAAGTCATGGATGACCCCAGACTAAAACAACATCCTAAAGTGCTCTTTCTATCATAAACACTTCCAGTCCAATATGAATCAATATATCCATACATTCTGAAGTCATGATCTCCAGTATAACGGAGACCATATTCCAATGTACCCCTAAGGTATCTCATCACATGTTTTGCAACAACAAGGTGAACATGTTTGGAGGAATCGGAGAAACCACAGTATTGTTAATCGAAGGTCGACATGTTTTGCAACAACAAGGTGAACATGTCTGGGCTCTACCAGTTGCTGACTCAAGGTGTTCACAAAAAAACATATATTGAGCGTATTCGTCAGATACATCAATGATCCAATGATATATCTATATAGAGTAGCATCAACCAATTATGACGAAGTATCCACTAGGAGCTTCAAATTTATTTCCATGGGTGTGTTCATGGCTTTACATTCAACATCTCAAACCTTTTTAGTATTTCAACTGCATACTTCCCTTGGTTAAGGAATATATTCTCTAGGCTTTGCCAAACTTCAAGACCTAAGAAAAAATGCATCAGGCCTAGGTATTTCATCTCAAACTCTGCAATGAGCTTCCTCTTACAATCTATAATGATATTTTTCATTTCTTGTTAAGAATAAATCATCTACATATAGTAGCAATATCACTGGCTCATCATTCATAACCTTAGAGAAAAGGTTAGAATAAACTTTACTCTTGGTAAAGCCCAATTGCGTCAAGAAACTATCAATTCTGCCATACCAAGCTCTAGGAGCTTGCTTCAACCCATACATAACTTTCTTCAACCTGCATACATGAGTCTTTTTGTCTTCAAATTCATACCCTTGTGGTCTATGTACACTTGTTCTTCAATAACACCATTTAAGAAGGTTGTTTTCACATCCATCTAGTGTAACTTCCACTTCATTTTGACTACAAGAGCTATGATGGTTCTGATAGAAGTGTATTTGGCTACAAGAGAAAATGTCTCTTCATAATCAATGCCTTCATTTTGAGAAAATCCAAAAGCTACAAATCTTGCTTTATGTTTTTCAATACTTCCATCTGCAGCATGTTTTATCTTATATATCCATTTGGAATATACCACATCTTTATTCTTTGGTCTGGGAACTATTTCCCATACATCATTCTTTATAATGGACCGATATTCTTCCATCATGGTATCCACCCATTCTTTCTTCTGAATGGATTCTTCAAAGCAGGTGGGTTTCTTTTCTATGAGGTCACACATCAAGGACATATAACTGGAGAATGGTTTAGGTTTATTTCTTTGTCTCATGGTTCCTTCTGGGGCACCATACTTCTCTCTAGATTGAATAAGTTCCCTTGCCCAAGATGGATTTCTCTTGTGAGAGACAATCATCTCGGGAGGTTCTTGATATTCTATCATATCATGATCTTCTGGAATCTCATCATCGAGAGTGACTGTCACTTCCTTCACTGGTTCTGCAACTCTGGGAGCTACAAGTTCTTCTTCATATACTTATTCAAGCTGGAATTTCCTTGATATTTTGAGTGGTGCATCTTCATCAAAGGCTACATCTCCGCTGATCTCAATATGATGGTAACTTGGTATGTAAATTTTGAAGGCCTTAGAGACCTCACAATATCCAACACATATTCCCTTATTTCCTGAAGGTTCCAACTTAGTTCTTCTTTATTTTGGAATGTGTAAAAACACCAGAAAACCAAATATTTTTAGATGGTTTAATTCTGGCTTCTTCCCGGTGAACATTTCTTCAGGGGTTTTGAATCCAAGTGCACTATGGGATAATATATTTTGGACATAAACCGATGTTCTTGCTGATTCATTCCATAAGTGCATTATAAGATATTGATCGTGGATCATAGTCTTCACTGCTTCCATTATTGTTCTATTCTTTCTTTCTGCTACACCATTTTGTTGAGGATTATAAGGAGTGGTGAGCTCCCTCTTAATTCCAACTTCTATGCAAAGCTTCCAAATTCATTTGAGGTGTATTCTCCTCCATTACCTGACCTGAGTATCTTGATCTTTCTTTCAGAGAGATTTTCTACGAAGGCTTTGAATTCCTTGAACTTTCCAAGTACTTCATCTTTTGATTTCAAGAAATAAACCCAAGTCTTATGAGAATAATCATCAATAAATTATACATGGTATACATACCCACTTAGAGAGGTTGATGGCATTGGACCACATGCATATAAGTGGATGAGATCCAAGATTCCATCTTCTTCCTTCTTCTTTACTATCTCTCTTTGGGAAAGGATTCTTTATGTTCTTTCCTTGTGTACATCCCTTGCACACACCTTCATGATCAACCTTGAATTCTGGTAGACCTATAACTACCTTGATTACATATGGTAAGGATTTGTATTTTATGTGAGCTAGTCTTCTATGCCAAATTTCACAAGAAATTTCAGTGGAGAGAGTCAATATTGCATTTGAGTGACCTTTTAACTTATACAAGCCACATTCTTTTGTTCCAATAACAATTGCATATTCTATGGTTTTTCCTTTAGGACACATAAGAAATTCACCATCTATGAATGCTACCCTGGAAATTTTCTTATCTAAATATGAGATAGAAAGTAAGTTCTTTGTCAAACGTGGTACATAAAGTACATCCTTCATGCTCATCGAAGTCCCTGAATCAAGTTTGTAGGCGGATTCTCCCATTCCTTTGATGGGATACTGATAATCATCTCCAAGTGAGACTTTCTGGGGAAAGTCCTTTTCTGTAAGGCTAGAGAGAATGTCTCTCTATCGTTCCATGTACTTAGAGGAACCATTATCTATGAGCCAAGTATCCTCTGCAGGTGTCACAGATCCTGAGAGGGTGGAAAATAAAACATAATATTCAATCTCTTCTTTAGTCAACTTTGTGGGTGGCTCATCATCTTGAACTACATGTGAATGATGTCTTTTGTTATTTCTTTTCTTGTATTCTTCCCTTATGGTAGGAAAATTCTTAGCAATGTGTCCCATCTTATCACAATGATAACATTGATAAGAGGAGAAATCTTTTTCTCTTCTTTTCCCCTTTTGATATTTCTGGAATCTCCTTGGAGGGTAAGATTATTTATAGGTGAATCTCTTTGGGGAGTGATATTATTTATGAAGATGGGTATCCTTTTGGAAATGAGACCTTTTCTTTCCTCCTTTAGCATGATAAATTAGGGCTCAATCTTCGTCTCATAATAGTACTACTTATCGGTTGGCTACTCTTGCTTCTTATTGAACACATTCTTCCCATAGACTATCAAATTGGAGTTTTTATTTTCTTGCATAGATAGTTTGGATGAAGGCATCCAAAGGTCTCGTGAGACCATTAATATATGTCATTATGAGTTCATATTCATCTAGGTTGTCTCCAATTTCTTCTAGCTGTTCCTCGAATTGAGAAACCCCAAAGAAACAATCATGAATTGTTTCACCTTTCTACATCTTTGTATTCTTGAGTTGGGTTCTCAGATCCATCTTCTAGTTGATGTTATTTCCTTCATCCTGGTTAGGGCATCAAACATCTCTTTTGTAGTATTCTTGGAAGACACTTGAAGGATCAAGTGATCCTTAATAGAGTCTGCAATTATCCTTTTGGCCCTAACCATATCCTTCTTGTACTTTGCTTTGGCTGCATCTATTTCGGGTTTTGGTACATTTTCTTTTATGAATTTTTCTAGGTCACTCTCTTCAAGAATGAGTCCAATTCTGTACTTCCAAGAACAAAATTTTTCCACACCTTCTAACTTGTCAACAAGCTTAGTGCTTGCAGACATCTTGACCTAGGGCTAGAAAAATGACCAAAAAATGAAAGTGCTCAGAAAGTGAATCTGAACTTACCAAGAGATGCAGCAGGTTGAGGCTAGTAGGCTGGAGTTGTCAATTATAATTAGAATATTCTTCGCAGTTACAATATTTCAACATAAACGATGGTAGAAAGCATTGCCAATGTGGCCGAAGCCACAACCTGCGCTACATTACAACATCCAACATGAAGTGGAAAGATAAATGCACTAATCCAAATCAAAGTTCAAGTGAAGGATCGAAAGGTTAATCCTTTGTTTGACAATGTTTCTCCATGTAATTTTATTTATGAATCCTTAGTAGATGAGGTTGGTCTAGAAACTCATGATCTAGTACAACCATGTTCATTGGGTTGGATCCAAGAGAAACCTGTCATGAGAATCACCAAGAGATGAAAAATGAGGGTTGACATTAATATTGATTACGTTGATTAAACATAATGTGAAGTTGTGCCATTAGATACTTGTGAAGTGATGTTTGGTAGCCCATCCCTATGTGGCAGGGATGTGATTTTCAATAGGAATGGAACAAATATTGCTGGGTTAAAGGTGGTAACGAGAAGGTATCCTTTATATTTCATGGAGTAGTGGAGAAGATTTCAGGGACCAAAATCCTCCCAATGGAATGTGCGATCTAAAACTAGATCCAAAAAAACATCAAATGGTTTAATGTATTAGCACAATAAAGAAAACCTAGAAAAAATAGAAGATTTTCTATGGAAGAAAAGCTAGAGGCTAAGAATTTTATAACAAGGTCATAGGATGTGGTTGATAGTGTGAAGGGCCCCACACTTGTTCAATAGGATATGTGATATATATGGATATTGGTGGCCACCCACCTTTTCCAACTGGCTCAAAACAATTTTCTGACATTTTTGGCAATTTACTATTTTTAGCAGTTTTTACTTCCGAGGCCATTTTGAGGGCCTAAATAAAGGTTTTTCGGTATCGATATTTTTAATGATAACCAATTGAATAATTAATCCCCCAAAATTAATCTCCTCGACGATACCTTTCCAACGGGCTATCACACACCTAAAACGGAGATCGTATGCAAAAGTTACGACCCCGGGAAGTTGATGTACTAGCTTACCCAAACGGGGCCCACATGACTTTTGGCGCTTCATCTCCCAGGGTTAGGTTTTTGGATGTCTAGGGTTTTTGGCATTATTTCTTATTTCATTCTCAGAGATAAGCCGCCACCATTCCAGAAAGCTTGTTTCCGCTTCATTTTACAGTTTCAGCTTATTTCGTTATTGAATAGAAAACCAGTTTTACTGTATCTTTGTTATTTTGTGTTAAGCACCTGTTAATAACCTGTATTCATTTCGTTCTGCTCATAAAATCTGGATTAGTGGTATCATAGTGGTCTTCTCCTTGTCATCTTAATGCATGTCCCCAATGAGGTCGAAGTACAAAGAGTTGGGTCTCGAGCTTGTTTCTCTTGAGGACAGAAGCTCTCGCACTCCCAAGCGACCTCCCATGGAAGGATAAAAGAAAGATGACAGGATAGGAGATCCTTTCAAAATATTGATTGAGGAAGCCCTCAAACAACATAGGAACGAGATGATGGATAGTTTCGCACAAATCCTTCAGCGACTACCAACATGCGACGCATCTTCTTCGAACGGAGGCGCCGCCCACTTCAAGGTACAAATAAACTTTGATATTCCTATATTTGAAGGTCAGATAGACACATATGACGTAGACAAGTGGTTGAATCTACTAGAAGGTTATTTTTCTATTCATAAATTTTCGAATAGAGAAAATATTACTTTTGCGCTCCTCAAAGCCATTCCCCATGTCAAAGATTGGTGGGAAACTTTCTGTGAGCAAAAGGAAACAAAGGAAACCTCATTATTTTCAGTCATGGCCACCTGGGAATCCTTCAGGGATCCTATTAAGGAACAATACTACCATGTCGTAAGTTATGACGACCTGTATACCAAATGGACCACACTGCGGCGAGAAAGAGACCAAGCAGTGCCAGATTTCACAAACATCTTCCATACCTTGCGCACCAAGTTGGGTATAAAAGATTCAGAGCGACATCTGGTGCTCAAGTATCGTGGTGCTATGCATAGGTACATCTAGACTGAAATGGAATTTCTAGACATCTCATCCTTGGGTGCGGCCTACCGATATGCCATTAAAATCGAGCAGAATCTTAAACAAAAGGCGCGACAATTTGGGCCTGGGAACCCCTCACAAAAAAGGCCAGAAAAGGGCAGCTCCAACCCACCAAACAAAGGATAGAGAAAATATGGACAGTATCAAGACAACCTGTACAAACCGCAAGCAAAGAAGGACACCGAAAAGACAAAGAAAGAAACCGGGAAGTTGTGTGACTTCCATAAGAGCCCTTGGCATAACACTGCTGACTGCCGCTCAAAGAAGTGGTTGGTGGCCGAAGTGAAAGCCTCTGACTCAGATGCAGATTCTGACTCTAATATAGAACCAAAAAGGGGAATACGGATCATTGACGCGGAACCCAATGCCACCGTTGCTACCACCAAGCTCCAACCTGGTGAACCAGATGAGCTAGAAGAAGGAGAGCACCTCTTCCATTCACAGATGTGGGTAAAAGGCACCCCGCTACACTTCATCATTGATAGCGGTATCTAGAAGAACCTCATCTCAGCAGAGGTTGTCAAGCAGATGGCCCTGCCAACAATGCCGCACCCACAAACCTACACCATTGGATGGCTCCACCAAGGAAGCGATCTCCGCGTCAGCTAACCGTGTCGACTGTCATACGGCATCAAGCCCTTCAAAGATGAGGTATTGTGTGATGTTGCTCCTCTTGAAGTTTGTGATGTTCTTTTGGGCCAACCTTATTTATGGAAATGTCATGCTATATATGAGTCTAGGCCTCGTAGTGTTATTATTACTTTGAACAGGAAATTGTACAGGATACCCGAGGTAGTCCCACCTAGTGCTATTTCCTTGATCTCTGCTAAGAAATGTAGGAAGGTCATCTCTCAGACGGGGAAGTTTGTCTTCTTCTTGATTCGCTCTCAGAATAAGAGAAAGATCGCAACCACATCCAGGGTCTCTGCGACTGACCTCTCCAAACAACAGAAGCAGGTAGATAAGGTGGTGGAAGAATACTCAGATATCTTCTCCTCACCTATAGGGGTACCTCTGCACTACCAGGTCAAGCATCCCATCGATCTGACCCCCGACACACCACTGCCCAATGGGCTAGTCTATCGTCACTCTTTGTTAGAGAATGAGGAGATCAAGCGACAGATCCAAGAACTTCTCCACAAAGGGCACATCCACCCCAGCTCATCACCTTGCGGGAGCCCAATCATGCTGGTACAGAAGAAAGATGGAACCTGGGGACTCTGTATTGATTACTGGGCTCTGAATAAAATCACTGTTAGAAATCGATACCCGATTCCCCGAATAAATGACCTCCTTGATCAACTAACGGGGGCCAAATACTTCAGTAAGATTGATCTGAAGTCTGGCTACCACCAGGTCCCAATAGAATAGGCATATGTATGGAAGACCACCTTCAAGTCAAAGGAAGGACTTTTTGAATGGTTGGTCATGCCCCTTGGTTTGACAAATGATCCAACCACTTTCATGAGGATGATGGACGATATACTGCGACCATTCACCAATACTTTTGTAGTGGTGTATCTAGATGACATTATAATTTATAGCAAGACTTGGGCCGAACACTTGCAACATATTTAGCAGGTTATGCACACCCTGTAGCAACACAAGCTATATGAAAACCTGAAAAAATGCTCCTTCGGCATGGACTGGCCAGCCCCAACAACACTCACTGAGCTTCAGAGCTTCTTGGGACTTGCTATTTTCTACCGCAGGTTCATGTTAGGTTTCTCCCATATTACATGGTCCCTCAGCCAAATAAACATGGGTGGTGGTAAGGAGAAATTTGTGTGGGGCCGGTCCCAACAACAAGCGTTCGATTATTTGAAGCAATGCTTGTGCTCAGCCCTAGTACTTTCACTACCATACCTACTGCATCCCTTTGAGATCGAGACAAATGCTTCAGAATATGTTGTGGGCACCGTTCTCACTCAGCACGACCACCCCGTGGCCTATCATAGTGAGACACTGTCAGATACTGTCCATAAGTACCCTACTTATGACAAAGAAATGTACTCCATTGTGTAAGCATGCCACCAGTGGAGACATTACATTCTTGGGAAGGAGACAGTCATCCAAACTGATCATAAGCCACTGTAGTTCATGCAGACACAGGAAAAACTGTAGAATGGTTTCCATCAAAAGTGGTCCACATACTTGCAAAAATTCCACCTCAACATCAAGTATAAAATAGTTAGCACCAATCGCGTCGCTGATTGCCTCAACAAACTGCCAGTCGCAACACTCACCATGGTGCTAGACTCTTGCAGCTATGAGACATCTGGATGGCCCCAACTCTACGAGACAGACATTGACTTTTCCACCACCTACCAAATGTTGGGTGCAAATGCAGTTGTTGATAATTTCCATCTTCAGGATGGGTTGTTGTGTCGTCTGGGCCATATCTGTGTTCCATCAAGTGAGCGAGCGAAGCTGATATGGGAAGCCCACTACAGTCAGGTGGCAGGACACTTCGTCGTCGAAAAGAGAGTGGCGATGCTACATAAGCATTTTTACCAGCCGAAACTTCGACAGGAGGTCGGAAAGTATATTAGGTCCTGCACTACCTGTGTTATTGCCAAACCGGCCACTAAGAAACAAGGCCTGTACACCCCTCTTCCTACTCCTGACAGGCCATGGGAATCCATCTCAATGGACTACATGTCAGGCCTCCCATCCACCAAGTGGGGAAATGACTGTGTTTTTGTGGTTGTTGATCGCTTTTCTAAGATGGCGATTCTAGTTGCCTGCAAGAAGAGCATCACAACAGAGGCCACTGCCAAGCTCTTCTTTGAACGAGTCTGGGTACATTTTGGAATCCCACAAACCATTGTCTTAGATCGGGATAGTCGATTTCTCAGCACATTCTGGTCGAGCCTTTGGTCACTGTTGGACACCAAGCTCACCAAATCCACTTCCTTCCAACCCCAGATAGATGGACAAACCGAGGTTGTAAATCGAATGATTGTGCATATCCTTTGCATGTATAATTCAAAGAACCCTCGCACATGGGATGAGAGCCTTCCCTATGTCCAACATAGCTACAACCGAGCCTTTCATAGCTCAACCAACCACAACCCCTTTCAAGTGGGGTTGGGATTCCAACCATTGGGTCCCATAGATGTTTCACTTCCCCTTGCGGTCACCTTGACCGACTCATCTCCTGCTCCAACTGAAGCTGACAAAGCCACCTGGTTCATTGAGCGGATCTAGAACATCCGCCAACAGGTTCAGGATATCCTACAAAAGTCCAATGACAAGTACAAAGAACGCATTGCAGGACCCCATAAGAAGATTCGACCACTCTTTTATGGACCATACACTATCACCAAGGCTTTGGGTGATAATTCTTTTGAGCTCAACATTCCTCCTTTCCTTGGCCTGCACCCAGTGTTCAACGTGGATCTCCTTTGCCCTTATTTCCCACCATTATTGGAAACCTCAGAAGTAGCAGAACAACTGACACCAACAGATCTCAACCCCCACTGCATACAACATGCATCCAATGATCAGATTATGGACAGGCAGATCAAGGGAACTCGACAACAAAGGATTCAGCTTTATCGAGTCATCAAAGCAGGGCAACTCCTGCACCAACGCAAGTGGCTCACCCGAGGCCAAATTCAGCAGAAATTTCCTCATCTAATGGGGGACCTCAATGCAATGGAGACCATTGATTCCTAAGGAGGGAGGATTTATCTTGTTGGATATCTGTGGCCACCCACCTTTTCCAACTGGCTCAAAACAGTTTTCTAACATTTTTGGCAATTTACTATTTTTAGCAGTTTTTACTTCCGGGGCCATTTTGAGGGCCTAAATGAAGGTTTTTCGGTATCGAGCTCCTCAATGAAATAAAAATTATTTATTGAGCCCCCAAAATGAATCTCCTTGACGATACCTTTCCAACGAGCTATCACACGCCTAAAATAGAGATCGTATTAAAAAGTTACGACCCTGAGAAGTTGATGTACTAGCTTACCCAAACGGGGCCCACATGACTTTTGGCGCTTCTTCTCCTAGGGTTAGGCTTTTGGATGTCTATGGTTTTTGAAATTCTTGATTATTGTACAAATTCCTTCAGAGCCTCATTGTAACCTTCTTCTTGTGAATGCACGCTATCGTCACATCTCTTCTCAGAGATAAGCCGCCACCATTCCAGAAAGCTTGTTTCCGCTGCATTTTACAGTTTCAGCTTATTTCATTATTGAATAGAAAACCAATTTTACTGTATCTCTGTTATTTTGTGTTAAGCACCTGTTAATAACCTGTATTCATTTCTTTCTTCTCATAAAATCCAGATTAGTGGTATCAGAGCGGTCTTCTCCTTGTCATCTTAATGCATGTCCGCAACGAGGTCAGAGTACAAAGAGTTTGGTCTCGAGCTTGTTTCTCTTGAGGATAGAACTCTCGCACACCCAAGCGACCTCCGATGGTAGGAGAAAAGAAAAATGATGGGATAGGAGATCCTTTCAAACTATTGATTGAGGAAGCCCTCACGCAATAGAGGAACGAGATGATGGATAGTTTCACGCAAATCCTTCGGCGACTACCAACAGGCGACGCATCTTCTTCGAACGGAGGCACCGCCCCCTTCAAGGTACAAGTAAACTTTGATATTCCTATATTTGAAGGTCAGATAGACGCAGATGCCATAGATAAGTGGTTGAATCTACTAGAAGGGTATTTTTCTGTTCATAAATTTTTCAATAGAGAAGAGATTACTTTTGTGCTCCTCAAAGTCGTTCCCCATGTCAAAGATTTGTGGGAAGATTTCTGTGAGCAAAAGGAAATAGAGGAAACCTCATTATTTTCAGTCACAACCACCTGGGAATGCTTCATGTATGCTATTAAGGAACAATACTACCATGTCGGAAGTTATGATGACCTGTATACCAAATGGACCACACTTCGGCAAGAAAGAGACCAAGCAGTGCCAGATTTTACAAATATCTTCCATACCTTGTGCACCAAGTTGGGTATAAAATATTCAGAGTGACATCTGGTGCTCAATTATCGCGGTGCTCTGCATAGGTACATCCATACTGAAATGGAATTTCTTGACATCTCATCCTTGGCTGTGGCCTACCGATATGCCGTCAAAATCGAGCAGAAGCTCAAACAAAAGAGACGACAATTTGGGCCTGGGAACCCCTCACAACAAAATCCAGGAAAGGGCAGCCCCAACCCACTGAAAAAAGGACAGAGCAAAGATGGAAAGTATCAAGACAACCAGTACAATCTGCAAGCAAAGAAGGACACCGGAAAGACAAAGAAAGATACCGGGAAGTGGTGCGAATTCCATAAGATCCCTTGGCATAACACTGCTGCCTGCCGCTCAAAGCAGTCGTTGGTGGCCGAAGTGAAAGCCTCTAAATCAGATGCAGATTCTGACTCCGATACAGAACCAGAAAGGGGAAGATGAATCATTGATGTGGAACCCAATGCCACCGTTGCTACCACCAAGCTCCAGCCTGGTGAACCAAACGAGCTATAAGAAGGAGAGGGCCCCTTCCATTCACAGATGTGTGTTAAAGGCACCCCGCTGCACTTCATCGTTGATAGCGGTAGCCAGAAGAACCTCATCTCAACAGAGGTCGTCAAGCGGCTAGACCTGCCAACAATGCCGCAACCACAACCCTACACCATTGGATGGCTCCGCCACGGAAGCGATCTCCGCGTCAGCCAACAGTGTCGACTGTTGTACGACATCAAGCCCTTCAAAGATGAGGTATTGTGTGATGTTTCTCCTCTTGAAGTTTGTGATGTTATTTTGGGCCAACTTTATTTATGGAAACATCATGCTATATATGAGTCTAGGCCTCGTAGTGTTATTATTACTTTGAATAGGAAATTGTACACGATACTCGAGGCAGTCCCACCTAGTGATATTTCCTTGATCTCTGCTAAGTAATGCAGGAAGGTCATCTCTCAGATGGGGAAGTTTGTCTTCTTCATGATTCTCTCTCAGAATAAGAGAAAGATCGCAGCCACATCCAAGGTCTCTACGACCGACCTCTCCACACAACAGAAGTAGGTAGATAAGGTCGTGGAAGAATACTCGAATATCTTCTCCGCACCTACAGTGGTACCTCTGCATTGCCAGGTCAAGCACCCCATCGATCTGACCCCCAACACACCACTGTCCAATGGGCCAGTCTATCGTCGCTCTTTATTAGAGAGTGAGGAGATCAAGTGACAGATCCAAGAAATTCTCCACAAGGGACACATCCACCCCAGCTCATCGCCTTGCCGGATCCCAATCATGCTAGTACAGAAGAAAGATGGAACCTGGGCACTCTATATTGATTACTGGGCTCTGAATAAAATCATTTTTATAAACCGATACCCGATTCCCCAAATTGATGATCTCCTTGATCAACTCATGGGGGACAAAGACTTCAGTAAGATTGATCTGAAGTCTGGCTACCACTAGGTCCCGATATAATAGACAGATGTATGGAAGACCTTCTTCAAGTTAAAGGAAGGACTTTTTGAATGGTTGGTCATGCCCTTTGGTTTGACAAATGCTCCAACCACTTTCATGAGGATGAGGGACGATTTCCTGTGACCATTCGCCAATACTTTTGTAGTGGTGTATCTGGATGACATTCTAATTTACAACAAGACTTGGGTCGAACACTTGCAGCATATTCAGCAGGTTCTGCACACCCTGCGACAACACAAGCTATATTCAAACCTAGAAAAATGCTCCTTCGGCATGGACAGGGTCCATTACCTATGCTACATCATTGATCAGTATGGCGTACATGTGGATCCAGCCAAGATCCAAGTCATCCGTGAATGGCCAACCCCAACAACACTCACTGAGCTTCGGAGCTTCTTGGGACTTGCTAATTTCTACCGCAGGTTCATGTTAGGTTTCTCCCATATTGCATAGGACCTCATCCAAATAAGCAGAGGTGGTGGTAAGGCAAAATTTGCGTGGGGATGGTCCCAACAACAAGCTGTTGACGGGCGAAATAGTCCATCCGTCAACTGGAAGAGTGGAACCAGTCCGGGGTTGTCTAAATAACCCAAGCCGTTTGGTATGGACCACCCTGACGAGTTTAACGGCTCCGTTGGCCGCTCTGAGGTCTCATAAGGAAACCAAAGAGAAAGTGATCTGAGCTAAAATAATCTAAACTAAGGAAACTAGAAACTAATAAAACAAACTAAAATAAACTAATCTAACTAAAAAGAAATCAAACTAAAATAGAGGAAACTAGAAA
>SNQJ01S0039884.1:20484-31005 GCA_010110895.2 Picea sitchensis
AGGCTTAAGCCCCTAGGCTCAACACTTAGCACCTTTTTCCCACCTTCCAGCCCCTAATTTCTTCCCCACTCTGTGGAAGCTCAGTTCCCCATCACTCATTCATTGTGGTCAATCTGCACGCGGTGGTATTTATATTTTATTAATGTGTTGCATACATACAAGTACAAAATCAGGCCCTTGGCCTCCAACCCTTAGGCTCTTTGGCCTAACAATGACATAAGCCCACTGGCTTATACAAACTTGGCTCACCAACCTATAACACATATTTACAAATCATTTCATACATCAGATTTACAACTGGGCTCGGCCTTGGGGACATTACACACAGGGAAGTTGTTGCATGGGTAAAGATAGGAGAGAAAGTAGAGTGTTAGAGCTTGTGCATGTAGAGATTTGTGGTTTAATGATTACACTATCATTGTCAAGTGTCAAGACATTTTTCTTCTAGTTGATGTTTTCTCACAGAAATTGTGGGTCTTCTTTCTTAAAGAAAAGTCAAAAACATTATACATCATATAAAATTTTAAATAATCTATTGAAGAATAATGTGGCAAAATGATAAAAATTATATCGTTAAGCAATGGAGAGGAGTCCAAAATGTTTGTTGATGTTTGTAAAAAAAAGAGGCTTTGGAAAGAAAAGGGTGTTCATAAAAGAAAATGTAGAAGATTCATAAGCATGGCTAATATGATGTTTCATGGAAAATGAATTCCAAATAGATATTGGATGGAAGTGATGCATATAACAATATGTTTTCTAATAGAAGTCCCACTTGAGGAATTCCATAAGTTACATTTGAAGAGGCATGGTTTAGGAGGAAACCAAAGGTACATTATGTAAACATCTTTGTCTTAGTTTCTTATGACAATACCATAAGTATAAAACTATGTTTTGTTGGATATTATGATTAAAAAAAAGCAAATAAGCTTTTGGATCCCTATATAAATCAATTTGTTGTGAGAAAGGATGTGAGAGTTGTTAAAAAAACAAATTTGAATCACATTGAGGATGAAAAAATGAATTTATTTACAACATAGAGAAGTGCAAAATGGTGGAGATTTGTCATGTGATGATGTGCATGTAGCACAAGAGGGAAGGGATGCCAAATTTTTTTTAGTAGTCAAATTTGTTAATTTAAATGTTGACATAGAGAAAAATACCCTTGGAAATGAAAAGTTAGAGGAACTTCCACAATCCAATGATGGAAGAGCAAGCAGAAGGTAAAAAAAATCAAGGTTTTGTTGAATTTTTATCTGTTTGTTTGTTTGTTTTTACAAATATTATTGAGTTTAAAGTTGATGAAAATGAAGAAGAGGATGAATGGAGGAAAGCACCCAAGGCTCCTACAATAAAATTGCTAGTCCATGATAGAGAAAATGCACACTTTGGCTTGTGCTTAGATGAAAATAATGTTAGAGAGGTGTAATTTATAGGTTTGGATCAACTATAGGAAAGGTAATTTGCATTTGTGGATCAATGATAGGGATAACAATTCATAAGGGTGGATTAGAATTTCTACATGTTATAGTATGTCCCAAAATCTTAGT
Organism: Picea sitchensis; assembly: GCA_010110895.2. NCBI lineage: Eukaryota > Viridiplantae > Streptophyta > Pinopsida > Pinales > Pinaceae > Picea > Picea sitchensis. The sequence goes on from SNQJ01S0039884.1 coordinate 22,032, forward strand.
TATTGTAGTTTGATATACTCATTTTTATATGAATGATGTATATGATCATCAAACTTCACTCAAATTTATTTCCAAGGCATTATGAACATTAGGCTTTGAGCTTGGGATATCTTTAGTATACTTGGGTACATTGGTATGTTTTGAATTTTGGATCTCAATGTTGTCATTAGCTTATGTATATTTTTTTCACTTTCTCTCCTTGCGCTTGTGCACTTCAAATATGAATTAGACTGAGTTTCTCTCTTTATAGTACAACACTACTTGTGTAGTTCATCTTACTCATGTTTCTTTACAATGAACATTGTATCTTTTGCATCACAATCTCCCCTTCCTAAATTTCAATAGGACTATGTTGATTTTGTTCTTAAGCAAGGAGGGCATCCCATGATTCTCTTAAATTGATATTTTAATTTTGGAAGATCATTTTTCCACTTGTTCAATTGCTCAAGTTTCATGATGCACATGAGTCCATACCAACACCCCAACTAAATAGCCAAACCACTATTCAGGGAGGATTTCATTAGACATATTCCCTAATCTTTCAATGGAGTTTGTTTGAATGTGTATTATTATTATTATTATTATTCATTTTTGTATCTCTATATTTCGTAGTTCACCTACATCATTGCAATTATTTAATAGGTGATTTGGTTAACACTGATCACTCACCTAAATTTGTATATTTTATTTGAAACTCTACTAAATATCTAATACAAATTATTTTATAGATATATGCACAATTGCAACAATCCACTTTCTAATTATATGTTATATCTACTGGGTTTTCTCATTATGTAAGTGATTATTCACATTGATTTGATGGAGATCGTGTCAATTAGATATCAACAATATTTGAGGCTTATGCACAAGAATGATTTCCCATTCATGCCCCTCCCATTTTTCTCCTAACGATAGGGGATACTTTCTCTCTAAAGATAGATGCTAGGAAGCTTCTATTTTTAGGATATTTCTAGTTACATTATTGTTGGGTTGAAGAATCAACATCAAATAAACTAAAAAATATATCGAGCCATGGACACTATTATATTCAATTATACCATTCATGTGTATGTTTCGACTGTATGATTAGGTTCCTCTATATAACAATAGGTGACCATAATAGCTATATTTTAATTAGATATTTAGTTCAACCATATGCACAAATATCTCTCATGATCTCTCCATGAATCTCTTAACTAATCTGCATCCCTAAATTTTCTCTTTTGTTATCATCATTTCTTTGTACATAGAATTTATGCTTGGCCTACTATATTACATATTACATTGTTTTCATTATATATCACAAGTATGATTTAATATTTTATACTACCCCTTAAGGGATACTTGTGATTTAACTTTTTTCTTTTGTTCTCATCATTGCTTCATACATAGACTTTATGCTTGGCCTAATACATTGCATATTAAAATGATTTCATCATATATCATAGGTAGGATTTAATCCCATACTCCCTCTTCATGAATACTTGTGATTTCAATATTCAATCATCATTCTTTGTCGCTTCAACTGGTCCAATGTTTATCTTCATATTCTACAATCCTCTATATTCTACAATATTGATCTTTGGTCTTCTTCATTCTTAATCTTCAATATTATTTTAATGTTCATTTTGTACATGAAAAATATAAACATTATATTTGACGCGGTTCGTACAAAAAAGTCACCACCCACTAGAATACACGAGTTTCCAACCGTTGTATTCATCCATCCTATATGAAACTTGTTCTCATACATGGTTCATAAACCATTCTTTGAATCAAAAGACATTTTCAATAATCTTGCATTATCACCAATCATCATCCTGGGTTTTCATTGAATTACCTATAACCACACTCTAGGCTTTTATGGATTACCCTCAACCATTACATCATCTAGTTTTTACATTAGTTTACCCTTAAACATTACAATTCTCAAGTGGTTTTGGCTTACCACGAACCATACAATATGACGCAGACCCCTTCTGACCCTCAGGCCAAAGTCCGATCACAGGATCGTTCAATCACTTCCCCGAGCTGAAGCGACTCTTTTGATTCCCTGCTGGAATCTCAAATTCCGATCCACAGGTCCTTATCGTTTACCCTCACGGTCACTATACAAGACCGTGAACTTTTTCCCGAAATGGAGTTTTGAGTTTCAGAACCCTCAGTGTCGTGATCTCTTGATTCCTTGACTCCTCGACCTTTCGATCTCCGAAATTCCGAAATGCCAAAAAGGCTTCAATCAACGATTAGCCCCATGGGCCATGCCTTGGTCTATGTGACCACTATCCCCGTGACCGCAGTGCTATTTTGGGGTTTACCAATACGAGAGCCCAACCTCCTGTCCTCTGGACTCCCGAAATGTCGACTCCCGAAAAGCCGATACCCAAAATGCCGAAATGCTATTCTTCCCGGGTCTTCTCCTTTTGCGATTTTGAGTTTCCAAACACTAAAATGCGCGGACACCTTGTCCTCGAAACTCCCGAAGTTTCGATGGCCGAAATGCCAAAACCCCTCCAATCTCTTCCACGTGTCCTACTCAATTGGACGATCGTGATCCTTTCGGGGTTTATCAATGCGAGAGGCTGACCTCTTGTCAGCGGGACTCCCGAATTCTCGATTTCCGAAATCCCGATGGATTCTCAATCTCCACCACGTGTCCTCCATGGATGGACAGTCTAGATTGTTTCGGGACTTCACCACTCGCGAAGTCGAAATTCTCACCTCTGTGAGTCCCTATGTCCGAACCCCCGAAATGGGTGATCTCGCGACACGTGTCCTCCTTCCAACGGACAGTCCAGATCTATTTCGCTATTTCAGGACTTCTACCATGGAGTGTCCCGATCTCTTGTCCTCGAGACCTCCGAAATCCCGATAACCACGCCTATTTTATAACTTCTCTCCTCTGCTCTGTGCGTTTAAGGATTAAACCCCATGTAACTTCCGATCAATCCAATGGATATCAATGATCCGTGTGAGATCCAACAGCTCACAACTGCTCCTACTGTGTGTGCCTCCTATGCTTCTCCCTGGACGTGGAAATCCAACAGTCTAGATCTCTTCAGCTGATCCGACGACAACTATGCTTCCTCCTAAGCTTCTGCGCTTCCTTCATGGACTTGGAAGAATTATCCAAGTGTCCAAAGGCCTCAACCTTTTTTTCTCCCTCTACGAGCTCTATGATCCTTAAGTCTCCCCTGCATTCTCAACGATGCTATTCCTCCTGAGCTTCCTTAAACTTAGACCTTCCAAAGGATTTTCTCTCTCTCTAGCCTCTGCAACCTCTTGCGGCCTATGTGTGTAAAAACACTCGCCCTCCTAAGCTTGAATTTCTTTGAAACCTTAAGAGGTTTCCATGACTCCTGCACTCCTTGCAGAGTCTCTGTGCACACGAAGGTGCTATCCCTTCTAAGCTTTCCAGTAGCTTCGACCTCTAAGGAATTTATCCTTTTTCCTCTCCTTTAGATGGAGAAATATGATGCCCTCCTGGCACTCCTTTGCTCAAGAAACCTCTTGTTGAGTCTGTAGGGTGTTCAGTAACCCTGTGAAGATCCCTCTCCTTGGACTCTTCTTCAAATCTAGAACTCAAAGAGTTCTCTCTGTGCTCTCTGGCACTCACTCGATGCCCTCCTAGCAGAGTGTCTAGAATCCTCAGTGATTCTGACTTTTGTTGAACTCACAACAGAGTTCTTATTCAATGAAACCTGTGCATATGCTCAATTCCCTCCTGGTAGAGCCTCTACATAACTCCTCAGAGATTTTGTCTTCTCCTGAACTCAACAGAGTCCCTCTATGCACTCTTTGCACCTGCTCAATGCCCACCTGGCAGAGCTCTAAAAAACTCCTCAAAGATTTTGTCTTCAACTGTGTCTTCTCTACACAGTCTTGCCTCCAAGGTGTTCAGCAACCTTGAGGTCTTCCCCTGAGCTAATGATTTCAGCTGTTGTGCGCTCCTAGCACGCCTTTTTCTGAACCTGCAGAATTCAGAAATGCACCCTCTGTGCATGACTATCAGAACCTGCAGTGTTCTGTCACACCCTCCTGGTGTGAAACCTCAAAGACCTCTAACCCTTAAAGAAAGAAACCCATGCAAATGCATACCTAACATACATCTACAACATATAAAGAACACACAAATACATTCACACAACACATACAATATGTAGGAAAAACTGCTTCTGTTTGTATTAATAAAAATGTCCCTCTCCAAAGGTTTTCTTGAGCACGAACTTCAACAAAGTCTCGTCTCCTTCTCTACTATCTCTGCTTCTCTGTCATTCATAATACAAAGAAGATATCTCGATCTTTTACATTAGGGGGCTCTTTGATCTCTTCCATCCAATCTACCTACCCTATTCAATTACATTGAATGGGCTTTCTAGTCCAGAATCAGATCTATATCTCAGCCTTACAAAACATTCAAGGCTATCTACTCTAATGCCTACACAAAGGCACAACTCCATGGCTCAACAGCCTACAACATTAGTTACATTCAAATTTCAAATTTGAAATGAGGTTGTGCCTCTTCATCCTTGAATGTGTGCGCTGGCGTGGGCTGTCTAGCTGACTGATTGACGTGGAGAGATGATCCTGCATCATACTCCTCAGCTGCAAAATTCATGAGCTCCTGCTCATGTGCTTCCACCCTCAACTGTTGAAATCCTCTTGGATCCCAAACAAATTTCTGGAGCTGTTCATCTACTCCATCTCCCTGCTGCTGCTACTTCTGCTGCTTTTGTTGCTGATGTTGCTTCTCTGCCCAGCTTCTCCTTGCTGGAAGTCTCTGCTAACCCTAACATCTGCCTTCTGATCTTCTCGATCACTTTGTCCAGCTGCTCCAGTGCCTGGCTCTATTCATGCAGTCTCCTCAGCTATATTTTCTTTCTGCAGATGGGCAGATCACAATGATCTCATCTGCCATCCTCTTCATCTGTTCCCAACCTTACCTGTTGGATGTGCATGTCCTGCACTATCACCCTTCTCTCCAGGGCTTCAATCTGTTCACACAGATTAGCAAATCTCATGCTGTTTGTCTCTTCTTCTTCTGCAAGCTCCAACGCTGCAGTCTTTTCAGCTTCTTGGCTGAAAATATTGAGCCACTCCTCATAATGCTCATCTTCTTATTATGCTTGGGCAACTTCTAATGTCTGCTCCAATTCTTCTTCCCTGACAGTCACAACTGGCTGTCTTTCTATTGTTATTGTTGCTTCATCTGCAACACAGATCTCTACCTCCTCTGGGCTAAGTGGTAGGAATATCTCAATTCCCCCAATCATTACAAGATTTCTCCAATCTTCCTTCTCTGTCAGCTGCTCTGGCTGATCCAAATCCACCTCTGAGCTCATCTTCTCTGTCAGCTCCTCGGGCTGATTCAAACTCACCTATGAGTTCATGAGACCTTCAGATAGCCTAATTTCCGTTCCCATGCCCACCTGGAAAATTGGGATTTTCCTACTGCCCTCTTGGCAGTCCATGAGATCTCGCAGTGATCTCGATTCATTTCCCTCCTGGCAACGTGAAAATTCCCGACTGTCCTCATGACAGTCTATGAGATCTCGCAATGACCTCAACTCTTTTCCCTCCTGGAAATTGGGAATTTCTAGGCTGCCCTCCTGGCAATCCTTGAGATCTTCAGCTGATCCCAATTCATCTTAAGCATCACTGAGATTTCTCCCAGTCTCTGGTTCACATACCTGAACCATATCCTCAGGTCCGTCGAGGTTTTCAGCATGCCTCAACCATCCTCTTAACAACCTATGTTGTCTTCTAGCCATCAACTCCTTGACTAGCCATTTTACCTTCGGCTTCCTCATGGGCCATTCATATACCCATCTCGACTTGGCGTTCTGCTGCATCCACAATGCAAGATTTTCTATCTTCGCCCTTAAATCAACGAACTCTTCCTCTATTTTGGCTTTTCTCATCAGCTCTGGGTCTTTCCTTCCAGCATATCTATGGCCTTCAATAGCCATCTTTCTGTCTATCCTCCCTCCTGGAAAATCTGTTGCTGTCACTCTGTAACCCCGAGTGTCTGCAACCTCTTCTATAGTCCTCCTGACCATCTCCTTGATTGTTGTCTACCTGCAAACAATCATTACAGAGCTCCAACACTCTATCTTCCTTTGCCTTCTCTCTTCACCTGAAATATACAGATGAAATCCCGCTCTGATATCAAAATTCTGTGTATCAAAGTGTTCTTTCTCCTCCTGCTTCCCTTGCCTAAAATATACAGAAAAGATTCAAGCTTTGATACCAAAATTTGACGTAGAGCCCATATGAACCTCAGACCGAAGTCCGCTCACAGGATTGTTCAATCACTTCCCCGAGGCGAAGCGACTCTTTTGATTCCCTGCTGGAATCTCAAATTTCGATCCACAGGTCCTTATCTTTTACCCTCATGGTCACTGTACAAGTTCGTGAACTATTTCCCAAAATGGAGTTTCGGGTTTCAAAACCCTCAGTTTCCCGATATCTTGAGTCCTTGACTCCTCGACCTTTTGATCTCCGAAATGCTGAAATGCCGAAAAGGCTTCAATCAACGATTAGCCCCCTGGGCCATGCCTTGTTCTATGTGACCACTATCCCCGTGACCGCAGTCCTATTTCAGGGTTTAACAATACGAGAGCCGGACCTCCTGTCCTCTGGGCTCCCGAAAATCCGACTCCCAAAAAACCGATACCCGGAATGCCGAAATGCTATTCTACTCAGGTCTTTTCCTTTCGTGATTTCGGGTTTCCAAACACCAAAATGCGTGAACGCCTTGTCCTCGGAACTCCCGAAGTTCTGATGGCCGAAATGCCGAAACCCCTCCGATCTCTTCCACGTGTCCTAATAAATCGGACGATCGTGATACTTTCRGGTTTTATCAATGTGAGAGCCCAACCTCTTATCAGCGGGACTCCCGAATTCTCGATTTCTGAAATCCCGATGGACTCTCGATCTYCGCCACGTGTCCTCCACGGATGSACRGTCTAGATCATTTCGGGACTTTGCCACTCGTGAAGTCGAAATGCTCACCTCTGTGAGTCCCAGTGTATGAACCCCTAGAATGGGTGATCTCGCGACACATGTGCTCCTTCCAACAGAYGGTTCAKATCTATTTCACTATTTTGGGACTTCTACCATGGAGTGTCCTGATATCTTGTCYTCGAGTCCTCTGAAATCTCGAAGTCYGAAATCCCGATAACCATGCCTGTTTCAGAACTTCTCTCCTCTGCTCTGCACGTTTAAGGATTAAACCCCATGCARCGTCTGATCAATCCGATGGCTATCAGTGATCCGTGTGAGATCCAATGGCTCACAAATGCTCCTKATGTGCGTGCCTCCTACGCTGCTCCMTGGATGTGGAAATCCAACAGTGCAGATCTCTTCAGTTGATCCGACGACAGCTATGCTTCTTCCTGAGCTTCTGCACTTTCTTCCTGGACTTGGAAGAATTATCCAAGTGTCCAAAGGCCTCAACCTTTGTTTCTCCCTCTGCAAGCTCTATGATCCTTGAGTCTCGCCTGCGTTCTCAACGACACTATTCCTCTTAAGCTTCCCTAAACTCAGACCTTCCAAAGGATTTTCTCTCTCTCTGGCCTCTACAACCTCTTGCGACCTGTGTGTGTAAAATAACTCGTACTCCTGAGCTTGAATTTCTCTGAAACCTTAAGAGGTTTCCACGACTCCTATACTCCTTGCAGAGTCTCTGTGCACACAAATGTGCTATCCCTTCTAAGATTTCCTGTAGCTTCGACCTCTAAGGAATTTATCCTTTTTCCTCTCCTTCAGATGGAGAAATATGATGCCCTCCTGGCACTCCTTCACTCAAGCAACCTCTTGCTGAGTCTGCAGGGTGTTCAGTAACCCTGTGAAGATCCCTCTCCTTGGAATCTTCTTCAAATCTAGAACTCAAAGAGTTCCCTCTGTGCTCTCTGGCACTCACTCGATGCCCTCCTGGCAGAGTGTCTAGAATCCTCAGTGATTCTGACTTCTATTGAACTCACGACATAGTTCTTCTTCAATGCAACCTGTGCATATGCTCAATGCCCTCCTAGCAGAGCCTCTACAGAACTCCTCAGAGATTCTGTCTTCTCCTGAACTCAACAGAGTCCCTCTGTACACTCTTTGCACCTTCTCAATGCCCACCTGGCAGAGCTCTACAAAACTCCTTAGAGATTATGTCTTCAACTGTGTCTTCTCTACATAGTCTTGCCTCCAATGTGTTAAACAACCTTGAGGTCTTCCCCTGAGCTAATGATTTCAGCTGTTGTGCCCTTCTGGCACGCCTTTGTCTGAACCCATAGAATTCAGAAATGCACCCTCTGTGCACGACTATCAGAACCCCCAATGTTCTATCACACCCTCCTGGTGTGAAGCCTCAAAGACCTCTAACCCTGAAATCAAACAACCCCTGCAAATGCATACCTAACATACATCTACAACATATAAAGAACACACAAAGACATTCATACAACACAGACAATATGCAGGAAAAAATGCTTCTGTTTGTATTAATAAAAATGTCCCTCTACAAAGGTGTTCTTGAGCACGAACTTCAACAGAGTCTCAGCTCCTTCTCTACTCTTTCTTCTTCTCTGTCATTCATAATACAAAGAATATCTCTCAATATTTTACATGAGGGGTCTCTTTGAGATCCTCCTCCAATCTACCTACCCTATTCAATTACATTGAATGGGCTGTCTAGTCCAGAATCAGATCTAGATCTCAGCCTTACAAAACATTTAAGGCTATCTACTCTAATGCCTATGCAAAGGCACGGCTCCATTCAAATTTCAAATTTGAAATGAGGTTGCGCCTCTTCATCCTTGAATGCATGCGCTGATGTGGGATCGCTAGCTGGCTGATTGACATGGAGAGATGCTCCTCCATCATACTCCTCAACTGCAAAATTCATGAGCTCCTTCTCATGTGCTTCCACCCTCAGCTGTTGAAATCCTCCTGGATCCCAAACAAAGTTTTGGAGTTGTTCATC
>SNQJ01S0039884.1:35173-51684 GCA_010110895.2 Picea sitchensis
ATAACTACAAACCACAAACCATTCAACATTCAAATTATGGGGGTATACTTGCATGATCGAGGCTCACATAATCATTTGACTCAGGTACATAAAATTTCAAATTTTCATTTTAGGATAATATAAGCCATATACAAACATAGAACAAGACCATTTTATTTTCCATCATCAAAAAATACTATCAAGGAAGATCATCCATATTTGTAGGGATTTCATTTTTTCTTTAGCTTTGCATCTCAACTATTGAACACACAATACTATTTAATCTTACCTTTTTTTATTTTCTTCATGCTTTTGTTGCACCAAACTTTCTTGCTTGTCCTTGTTTCTTTGTTCTTCAATATTGCCCTGCTTCTTTATTCTTTTGTTCATTCCCAGGAGTCCATCTTCTTATTATTTTATCTTGCTTGTACTTTCCTTTATCTTCTTCTTCTTCTATCATGAAGTCTACATATTGTTTCATCCTACTTTGGTTGCATCATCTCTGTCAAATTATGACTCTTTCATTAGGATTTTATCTTTTTCTTGCTTGATATCTCCAACATGATATTCTTCATGTCTTTAAAATTTTTTTTTGTCTAATACTCAATGGTTTTTGCAAACAATTTCTAATGTCAAAATAGCTAGTTCCAACATAGAATCTAACTTGTGACAAATAGTTAGTCAAACTAAATGTCATGACAATGAGAACTCAATTCTTTCAATGAGACTTACATTAATGTATTTTCATGACATGATAAACTTTAATTCTTTACATTAGCACTTACTCTCAAATTCAACTTGGGCTTAAAAAATCACTGGACTTGCAAGAGGAATTCATTATAAACTTTTACCATTTTCAAACTTGGGCTTCAAAAATAGCTTGACTTGCAAGAGGAATTCATTATAAAATTTTAACATTTTCAAATCTTCATTACATGAACTTTGCTTGATAATGTTAATTGGCTTTCACTCTTACCTTACATCAACCCTCAACTTTTACATATCAACTTTGGCTTGACTATTTGACTTTAACTCAATTTACCTAACTTTTGAAATTTCACTATGGATTTGACTCCATTTTGACGCTATTGAACTTCAACTTTGACATTGATTCTTTACTTACCTTTAAATTTAACAATTTCAATGAATTTCACTCATGTTAAACTTTGGATCTCAACTTTCCCAAATGGATTTTGACTCCATACATTACAAGTATTCTTAATTTCATTTCAATGGACAAATTAAACATCAATAAACTTCGTCTCAACTTTTGAATTTCACTTTGAATTCATACTGTGACTTGAGGACTCTTCTCTAACAAATTTTAGATCAAAACTCCAGCACCATTTACATTAAAATAAATAAATCTCATTTTATAATTCTTTCCATCTCATGGATTCTGTAAAAGAAAACCCACAAAGAAGGTGACATAGTTAGCAAGACAAACGAGTGGGAAACTTTTTTTCTCTCGAGGTAGTATATGCCAATATTCCATCCCTTAGATGTTATGTCGTCATGTCGAAATGATGGCATGCTAATGGTGGTTTGCTAGTCTATTTATTACGCCCAAAGGCGTATACCTAGTAGAGATGGGCACAATTAATAACTATTTAATCTAAAATTCTAATCTGATGGCTAACAATTGAAGATGATGGCATATTCTTAGTCGTCCTCCCAAATCAATGAATGTGATTTACTCTTCATAACTTCCTTGTATTTTTGAATGCATCAGTTAACCTGTTTATCCCAAATCAATGAATGTGATTTACTCTTCATAACTTCTTTGTCTTTTTGAATGCATCAGTTAACCTGTTTACTTTTTAACATTTACATAATCATATTAAGAAATTACTGTACCACCATATGATTGCCACGTTTAACTGATTAACCTTTGGAATTACCACATTTGAAATTAACTTTTAGATTTCCTTAGCTCTATGTGCGTTTCAACTATCCGTATGTTTTAGCTGTCCAAGAGGAAGCTTTGCCATCGCCCTTCAACGTTTATCAACCACTTTGCAGCTGTGCTAGTTGAAATAACTCAATGAAAAGACATAGAGGTACAACGTATCGTTTCATCAAAAATGAGTTGCGAAATACTAAAAAGGGTAGTTTAACATATTATCTTACCAGAAATCATTGTCGTAAAAATGGCCATCAATTAACTTTCCTTAGACTTCCTTCACCGATCACATTTGACGCCACAAAATTACTAGAGGAATCTTTGATCTGGGTAAAGAATGGCAAACCTATCTTTGAACTCAACAATTCGCATCTATGCATCAAATTCATACGTTTTGATTTTCATAGACGAGATTTTCGATAGTTTAAATACACATAAATTGTTGCGTCTAGGGGCGCTCTACATACCGGTATAAGGAGAAGTTGTTATTATATTAAAAAATAATTAAAGTCAGGGCAATTAGGGCAATTAAAAAGGTATAACAAAAATTACACATTATTATATATTACTATTATTTTAGTAAATTTAAGATTATTTTAGTATTCATTATTACTTTATATGTTATTATTATTTGTTTTAATCTATATTGCATGATTTTGGGAAATGTGGGAAAATTGAGAACGTGGATACTAGTATTTTAACGAGTAGAAGTTTCTCTCAAATTTATAGGAAACTTGAAGTTGGGAGCTACAATAATATATATTAAAAAATATAAAAAATATTTTAAATTACAATAATACTTTAGATTAAAATGTATAGAGATATTGATACATTTTAAATCTTATTTCAATAAAATTGAAGATCAATTGAGGACAATGTTTCTCCTATTACAACAACTACAATATTAAAATTATATGAATATATTTAACACAATAAACTTTAATATCCATAAATATTCCATTAGAAAATGAGAAACAAAATTGAAAATACATATATACAATTTTAACATCTTTTTAAAATTAAACTTTATATATATAAATTTTAAACATCTTTGTAAATTGGAAGCATTATTCTTTTTTATTGGAAAAAACAAAATAATACTACTTGTTCTAATAGGAAAATACAATAAAAGTCAATGATATGGTTGGTTGATATCAACTAAAGAGTGGAGCAAATGCTTGCAGTGGATAGGGTATTGATTTATTAGACTTTCATGTTTAGTTTTCACTTGAAGGAAAACATACATGCATTACAAGTTTTTCATATCCATAACTATAAAGTGAGTATTATTAAGTTTTTTTACTTAACTAATTTTTGAAATAATATTTATGTGTAATTTAGTCTTAGTTTTATAGTGATATTTTGAATAAATATAATGAAAATATTTGTAATAAATTATGTATTTGTAATAATGAAATAAATATATTTACATTTTAATTTAATATAATTCTAATTTAAAGCTTTTTAGGAAATTGGTTCTCAAGCTCTCATTTCTTTGATGTTGAAGCTCTCAAAAAGTTCCCTTGAAACTATGGTTTTAATATATTTACTATTACTTTATTATTTACTATTTACTATTATTGTTACTATTTAGGATTTATAGCAATAGGAACATTGATTTCAATGACAATACTATGAAAAATGATTCAATGCATTCATTAATTGAAGAAATGATACAAATAAAATTAACAAAATAATAAATGATTTAGAGTAATTAGTTGGTGCAAAAAATTATGCATTATTTAAGTGATGATACAATAAAAGATGATTTAGCTTAATCAAGTAGTTGTATTCATTTTAAGAATGATATAACATCAAACAATATGGTGCATTGATTTCAATAATAATGATATAACATAAAACAATAGGATGCATTGATTTAAGTGATAATACTATGAAAAATTATTCACTGCATTAATAGGTTGAAGAAATTATACTAAGGAAATTAATCCTCTATATTGATTTCAAGTGTGAGATAAAACAAATCATCAAGTGAAATGAATTTAGCAATAACTTAGTGAAAACAAATTTCAAAATAGATATTATCACTCAAAGTCATGTACTTTGTTTGGTTATGTGTGATTTATATTTTAGTATTTTCACATTAAAACAATTATAATAATAAGATATATAAAATGTGAAAAATGTGCTCAACCTTCACTTGTCTCTCCTAAAAGAATAATATATTATTGAGTAAATAAAAAACTATGTGCTAAACACAATAGCGTTAAATATTAATTAAACTATCCTAGTTGTGCTCTCTAGATATTCTTGGAGAAAGTTTTAAGGGAAATATCTTAGTTGTGTTATGTGATTTAGAGAAATTAGTTGAATTGATTTAATGCAAAAAAAAACTGTGCATTGATTTAAGTGATGATACAATAAAAAATGATTTAACGTAATCAAGTAGTTACATATTCAATTTAACAATGATATAACATAAAACAATAGGGTGCATAGATCCATCTTAACCTCGAATCTATCAAGTGTCAAGAGGGATAAAATCAATGCACTTAATCATTTTTCATAGTATTAACCCTTTCTAGAATGCAAAATTTTAGGAAAGGTTAAAGGTTTGCACCTTAAGAGATTCGATCCCTCTCGATGCTTGATAGATCCGAGGTTAATATGGATCTTCAATAACATGATGATGATTCTTATTGTAGTAATAACTACAAAAAAATATGTCTTTGTAACTCTATTTTGTTGCTCAACATAGTCTCTCAATACTATTAAATTTTGTGCGCTATGAAAGAGGATCCGATAAAATTGGAACGATACAGAAAAGATTAGCATGGCCCCTACGCAAGGATGACACGCACAAATCGAGAAATGGTCCAAAGCAACATGTGAGACAAGACAATCATAACAATTGATGCCTCCTTCCACATAGAACACAAACAATGAGCAATTTGATTTTCCTCTAGATCCTTCATCTAGAGATGAACCCCCATTTCCATGCATTTATTGCACTGAAAATATCTCGGGAAATATGCATTACAATTCAAGTTCATGTTAGGCGAATACACCTTGCTATCAAAAGTGCATAGTTTTCCAATACCAAGGCAGGTGCTTGAATCTGAGATCAATCTTTCAGACCTCACATTGTAGTTGCTGAACAACTAGAATCCTATCCCGGTCCGGGCTTCCAATTGCCTCTGAAATTCATTTAAACACACAATCACTGTGTGGTTAGTGGGCAAGAGGAAGGAACCAGTGGTGTGCATCCATGAAAAGTGAAGGATATGGATTAAATCGTGGATGCTTTTGCCACAGTGAGATTTTTCTATAACAAAACATTGGTAAAAAATCCTTGGATGAGAGTCAAACTCCATGCTTATATTCACTAAACAATATCGAGTGCCAACTTCCGATGACATCTCCAATGTCTCCACCTTAATTGATGCCAAATTAAGAAAAAATATAATACATAATGAGAAGCTTTGATAACAAATGTTATTGGGTGAAATCATTAACAAATAAAACAAACTAAAATATATATCAAGTAAAGGAAATAAACTAAAAGTGAGCATAAGAGTTATGTCATAATTAGATATTTAGTTCAGCCATATACATAACTTTCTTCCATAATATTTTCATGAATATTTCAATTGATCTTCATTCCTTACTTTTTTATTTTGTTCTCATATGTAGACTTTTTGTCATCCTACTATATTACATATTATAATGTTTTCATCATATATCATAAGTAGGAGTTAATCCTTCAGCCATCTATGTAACTAGCAACTTCCATTTGTATATGGAATGTGTAAAGAAATCTCTAGATTGCATTCTTATGTTTTAGAAGTATAGTTGTTTCTCTATTGCATTCTTGATTTTAGGGGCAACATAGTTTCTATGTTTGTATATTCTTTATAAAAGAGAAGACAACATAAAGTTGGACAATGATTTGTCCTCCATGAGAGAAAAAATTATTTGTTGTTGTGAGCCTCTTTGTTATAGATTTATTATTTTGAATTTCATGGAATTTATGTTGAATCTCTTTGTGATGTATATTCTTATCCATTTTCCGCATGTTGTTATCAAGGCTTAACAATTGGTACCATAGTGGTTGTTGGCTTCAAGGGAATGCCTTTGTAACTGTGTTGAGAAAACCCAATTTATAGAATCTTGGGTTGTTGAGGCCATTTTGAGGTCTTGATAGAAGATATAGACATATTTCATTTTCCAGGTTAAAAAGCTCAAACGACACAGTGTTGTATAACTTCAACAATAAATTTTGGCTTAGCTAGTGTTAGTGATAGGATGGAAATGTATATGTGTTAGAAGAAATGGTATCTATACATTTGTAGAATGAGAAATTCAATGGTCACAACTTCAATTTGTGGAATTTAAAGACATAATATATTCTTTTTGAAAGAGATCATGAGGAAGTCATCCTGGAAGAAACAAAGGCCAACATTGTGAAGTAGGATAATTTGGACAAGATGAATATTAAAATATTTCCTTGATTGGTCATAATCCATCTGATTCCATTTTAATGAATGTGTCAGAAGAAATTACTGCAAATAAGCTTTGGGATGATATTATCTTGTTGTATGAAGATAAATCCCTCATGAATTTAATATTATGATGGAATAAGTTGTACACACTAAAGATAAAGTATGATGATAAGGTTATAGATCACCTTAATTCCTTCAACACCTTTCTTAATCAACTTAAGGCCATGCTTGATGAAGTAGAGGACAATGAGTTATGCATATCCTTACTCTTTAACCTTTTATATTTTTGGGAGACTATGATAGCTTCCATTAACATAGCTTCAAAAGTAGAGAATCTTAAGTTGGATGAGATCGTGGCTTAGTTTTTATAAAGAGACAAGGAGAAGAATTTATAAAATAAACATTGATTCAAAATATTTGGTGACGAGGAGTGGCTCTAAGGACTAAAATTATGAAATATCTAGTGGAAGGGAATCTATATCTAAAACAAGATATACCAATAAAGGTAGGAAGTGGAAACATTTGATTTTTTGGAGGTGCCATTGAAGAGGAACAAGAAGAGTGAATGCAAGGGTGATCCTTCAAAGGATAAAAAATCAAATAAGGAGGATTTCGTTGTTGGGATTGTTAGTTGTGAGGTTAGCATGTATCTCCCTTTAGCATGTTTGTTAAGAAATATCCATGAGAATGAATGATTGATTGATCCAGAAGATTCTTTACATACAACTTATAAGAAGTAGTTCGTGGTTTATGAATAATCACATGGAGGAAAAATATTTCTTGAATATAATTTCAGTTATGAAATTGTTGAACATGGAAGTGAAAAAATCCAATACAAATATGGATCCATGAAATGTATTCCTAATGTGCAACATGTGCTAGGATTGGAATAGATATTACATAGTGATCCAAATGATTTATGTAGGTGTTCATATTATCTTATCTAAAGGAGGTTGTAGATTAGTTTAAGGGCCTATGTTTCTGGCCAAGGGTGTTAATATTGTATCATTATAAAAGGTGCATGTGACTACTCAAGTTTTGGGAAGTGGTTGCCAAAAATGGCTAATGAAAAAGGCTAAATCAAGCACAACCTTGAAGACATTGAGCATGATTTTATGGCATTGTTGGATGGGACATCATGGTGAAAATGAAATATAAGCACCATGTACTAAGAATATTGTTAATGGAATTGATGACCTAAAGGAATCTTTTGAGTTCTTTGAGGTATGTGTGATTGGAAAGCAAAACAAGGTTCATTTTATCTTGAGTAACAACAAAGATTGATATGTGCTTGAGTTAGTGGTATTTGATATTTTTAGACCTGTGGATACGATCTCCATTGGAGTATCTCACCATGTTATCACTTTCATTGATAACTTCTCTTGGAAGTCATGGATCTACTTCATGAAGAAGAAAAGTGATGCACTTCAAACTTTAACTTGACCTTTGTTTCTTTGGTTGAAAGGAAAAATTGTGAGAAGGTGAAAACTTTGAGAAACGACAATGATGGTCAGTATTTTTCATACAATCTTGATATATTTTGCAGATATGAAGGTGTTGCAAGATAGAAGACCACTCCACACACTTCTTAGTGATATGGTGTTGCTAAGAGGTTGAATTGAGCCTTAATTGAAAAGGAATGAAATATGAAAGATGATGCTAGTCTGAGAAAGAACTTTTGGGTTGAAGTAGTTGATTCAACAAAAGTTTGACCAATACATCACCTACTTCAGTTTTGGGTGACAAGACACCAGAAGAGGCTTGGATTAGAGAGAATCCCTATGTTTCACATCTTAAGGTTTTTGGGTGTGAGGTTTACATGTATATATCTAAGGTGGAGATAAAAAAAAATCTTGACAATCAATTAAACAAGTGCTTCTTTATTGAATATTTAGAGGGAGTTAAGGGCTACAATTTGTGGATTCCATCAAAGGATTGACATAATCTCAGTCCAAATCAAATTTTTAAGGAGGAGAATCTATTGATCAACATGAACAATTTGTACCAATAGAAAGGGAACAACAATTAGCGATTCCAATTTTCCAATTTGGAGCTAAAGATCAAATTGAAAATTGTCACACGGGTTAGAGGTATAAATATGAAAGGAGGGAGGTGAAATCACCATGAATAAAATCTACCGTTAGGGAATAATGAAAATGTACATCCCAAACATGATCAACTTGATCAAGGGAAGAATTTGAGGATGAGCCTTCTTTAGTGAAAGAGGCTTGATATGTATGGCTATGAGCCAACTTATTTTAGTTATTTTTCTTTATATTCCATGGGTGATGATCCAATAAATGTCAAAGAGGATTTTAATGGTGATGAGGCCCCTCACTACAAGAAATCTATGGTGGAAGAAATGAAGGCCTCATAACAAAACTATACTTGTATTTGCAAGATTTTCTTGAAGAAGGAAGGTAGTTGTATGCAAATAGGTGTTTTAGAATAAGTATAATACATATAGTTTTGTGGGGTAGTATGAGGCTTGTTTGGTAGCAAAGGGATACTCTCAAGTAGAGGATGTGGATTATGAGGATACCTTCTCTCCAGTGGGTAAGATGACCTCTATTAGGTTGTTTTTGGCATTACCAACTGCTTATGATTTGGAAGTGGAGCAAATGGATGTGAAGACAACATTGCTTCATAGTGAGCCTAAACAAGAAATATTCATGAAGAAACTAGAAGGATTTTTGGTAGATGGGAGAGAAGACATGGTTGTTGGTTGAAGATATCATTATATGTCTTGAAGAAATCCTTAGGACAATGATACCAATGATTTGAAAAATATGTCATGCGATAAGGGTTCATAAGAAATGAAGTAAATGATTGTGTTTACTTCTAATAATATCATTATTCTGGTCCTATATGTTGATGATATTATTTTTATTAGTGATTGTAAGTTTCTAGTCAAGGAGACTAAGTCCCAATTGTCACATGAGTTTTACACGAAAGACTTAGGCTGAGTTACCCTACTATTTGGGATTTGAGGTGAAGAGATACCGCTAAAACATGAAGTTATATAACAACCAAAGAAGTACATGGAAAATATATTTGAGCTCTTTAGGATGGATAAATGTAAACCAACTTGCACTCCATCTCAAGTAGGATTGTGTTTGTTAACTAAATTGAGTTCTAAGAGTAAGGAAGAGGAGATGTAAAATGTGCCATATGATAGTACAATTGGTAGCCTGAGGTATGCAAAGTGTGCACAAGACCATATATTGTACATGCAATAAGAGTTGTAAGTAGGTACATGGAAAATCCAAAAAGAGATCAAAGTTGTCAAGAGGACCTTTAGGTACCTGCATGGTATTAGTGACAATGTTATTTGCTATCATGGAGATAAAATAAAGAAGCTTAGGATACATAGGTTTGTTAATGTTAACTGAGTAAGTGATGTGAGTAGTGCAAAGTCCACTAATGCATACATATTTACATCTTTGGAAAATGATATGTTAAGAGATTAAGAAGCAACAAGAAGTTGAACATTTTCTAAATTTCATCCATGTAAACATGATATCAACCTAAAATTCCACTACATCATAGAGGTGGCCGAGTGCAATTAAGTAATTATGCTCAAGATTAAGGCTCACAATAATGGGGCATGTTTTTTAAGTCAAGAAATTTGCTTGGCCTAAGTGCATGGTGGGGATTCAACATAGTCATTCTAACTAAATGGGAGATTGTTAAGGTATTACTACTTACATCATCTATGGAACTACCAATTTGCACTTATACATGAAATGTATAAAGAAATATTTAGATAATATTTTTGTATTTTAGATGCATAACAATTACTCAATTAAATTATTACTTTTAAGAGTTGTTTTATTTTTATTTTTATTAATTTTTATAAAAAAAAATAATAAGAAAGATATTAATTTGTTTTTTTGTTAGCTAAATATCCTTGACTTAGGGGATTAGTTTGTAGCTGAGATGCCAATCTAAGTAGTAAAAATCACCTTTAACATGACTGAATTTGAGGTGTTTAGAACTGATAACTTCATTTACGAAATGCCTTAACAGTCCACTCCCTCACCTACTACTGTCTCCACCACGGGGACAAGAAAAACATTAATTTGTTATCATTGAAACAAAAATTAATTTCTTTATTATGAATTTTTATATTATTTTGAATTCATAGTTATTTTTATTTTTTTGACGAAAACGGTTATGCTGTATTAGGTAGCTTTCTGGCAAGCCAGAATCAGAAAGTTACAAATCTGAAGAAGGTTGGTGACCTCTAACAGTGCTGCCAACCTTCTTGTGAATGTCTTGGGATTCCAATCCCATTTGCTTCTTGAGCTAAATCGAGAAAATGACAAAAATTGCATACATGAGTAAATTCTCACAAACTGTGAGCACAGTAGAAGACATAAGCAAATCATTAAACCACGGAGGATGAAATTTTCCCTTTAAGGAAGGGATCCAGCTGTTTCTGAGAACCTAAAAAAATGTTGGAGACCGCCTCCTTTTCTCTGCGCGCTTTGTTGGTCTTTCGCCCTCGAGTAAGTGGTGGGGACGGAACTGGAATGTCTTCAGTTTCAGAAGTTTCCCCAGAGCCGCTAGAGGGGACTGAAACAACCAGGCCTGCAGGGGTAGTGGGCTCCGGGGCTGTGGCCCGAACTTCTCTCGCTGCTTCTGACTCTGGGGGGATGGCATCCGGGAGGCTTTCTTCTGCCGGAGAATTTCCCTTAACTGTTGTTGTTTCTGGATCTTGGGCTTCGTCTTCCTGTAACGCATTGAAGCTGTTTTTATTTTCTAGGGTTGCCTCTGCTTGGTGGGTGGCCTTCTTTGCCTGGGTTAGCAGATCCTTTCGCCTTGGCTGCCTTCGTCGATTAGATATTGGCTGAAAGTCATCTTCTTTGGTTGGTCCCGGCACCTCAGAGGCTTTGGGGCAGCTTTTTGCGAAATGACCGTAAGCATGGCATCGGAGGCACTTAAAGAGAATCTGCTCATAGTCCAGCTCTTGGATATGGCACCATCCCCCCAGGGGGAGCTTAATGGCTTCCGGAAGACCTTCCTCAAGATTAACCTCCACACAAATTCGAGCGCAGGTATACTGATCCCCTTTCGGCTCCACACTGTCCAGAAAACGCCCTAGCTTATTGTCGATGTCCACCAGGGAGCTTTTCCCCCAGAGATGCAAGGGAGGATGAGGCAGCCTAACCCAAACAGGGGCTGCGGTGATCTCGGCTCCGGGATTGAAGTCAAGAGTCCAGGGGGCTAAGAACAACCCTCTCGCCCCCATGAAATAGGGTCCGGATCTGAAGACTAGATCACGATCCGCTGTCCTTGAGAAGTTGAAGACAAAGAAACCCCTGCCTACTGCGCACAAAGAGACTTCTCCTTTTATCAGGGATTTCCAGCGATCATCCATCCATGCCTCCACCGTTTTGGGGCTGGGCCATAACCCTGTAAACTTTCCGATGAGGGCATTTTCTGCTAGAAGAATGGCAAGATTGCATGGTTCCTCTGGAGATAACTCCAGCGAAGGGATCTCTTCCCTCTTCTTAATGAACTTAGACGAGAGAGAGGGCTTGGTTTTCGGTCCTGCCGAGCGGATTAATGCTTTGAATGCTTCTATGGGATCTTCTTCCATCTCGGCATCCGGATTTGGGGCCATCTTAGCAGGACGTCGTCCACCAAATCGCAGAGGCGCCGACCACCAGCAAACAACTCAGAGGTAGGGCGATCGTTGCTCCAAAACGCGTGCAGAACCGCAGGGGAGACGCTCACACTGATCCGCGGCTGTATGACCGTCTGCTACAGTCGAATCCGCGCTTCTGCAGTCAAAGAACCAGAGCAGAGACGGCTAGGGTTTGGACCCTAGCCGCGATGGCTTCCCAGTTTGCTTCATCCGCTCCTTTTGTGACGTGCAACTTCACAATCTTTTGAATTCATAGTTATTATGCAGAAAGGCGTATACCTATTGGAGATAGGCACAATTAATGATCTTTTAATCTTAAATTCCAATCTGATGATTATGCATTGAAGATGCTCGCATATTCTTAGTCGTCCTCCAAAATCAATAGGTCAGATTTATTGTTGATAACTTCTTTGCATTTATAAATGCATCAGTTAACCTGTTTACTTTTTAATATTTACCTAATCATATTAAGAAGTTACTGTAACATCATATGATTGCCACGTTTAATTATTCTTCATCCCTTTATCAGTTACGTGGTTGAGATGTAGAGAATTTAACACAAAAGTTTTTTTTATCCGCTATCCGCCGTAAGTCTTTCGACGTTCACCAGCCGCAAGTTAGTATTTAATATCTTTGGATTATAAACTCATCTCCAATTACGGCAAGTAGCTCTTAACGTTTAAGATATGTCATAGTAGTCTTTATCTATCCACATGTTTAATTTGCAGTCATGGATCGGTAAGGCATGCAATCATTCTGTAGTCCTTATTACTTATTTCACGCGGCAAAGAAATGGTCGATATCCGTGCAGGTTGTTAATTCTGATTCTCTTAGGTTCACAAATCAATTCAATTTTGTTTCAGATTTCACAGAGTTTTTAGATTTCATAGAGTTTTGATGGGTATATTTTTCCATCAATTTTTATTGAATTTTGGTAAAAAGTTGTTGAAACTCTAGATTTGAGTGACTGAGTTTTTATAATTTAAGTGTTTTATGGTTTTTCAGGATGCTGAATCTATTTATGCAATCAAAAATACAATTTAAATAATAGAAAAATGAAATTTCACCAAAATCTATTTAACTGAATTCCTGTTAAAAAAATTCAAGAAATCTAATGTTTAGCAATTAAATTTTGTCCTCAAAATTAGATTAGATGGAAGGACATATTAGCATGCTTTCATACCATGATGATTGGCCTGGATTTGAATTCAGATGTGGCTTTGTAAGGTTAACTTTTACCTGCCAATTAATTGGAGTTGTTTATGTGTTTTTTAACCATCTGCACCATTCTTTTCATTGTGCTAAAACCATCTACTCACATTTACAGGAGGAATCAATTAGGGAGGCAATGACGATTCTAGCTTTGAAGCCACGTTAATAGAAGAAGATGTTTATGAGAGATCTGCAATACAGCGCTTAGCATAAAACGAATTGAACGCACTTCTGGCGAAAATAACTGTGTCGTACAACCCAGATATAAGGATATAAAAGTTCAAATCCAAAACCACCAAATTGTTCGTTAGATTGTGCTTCTGTGTCTTTGGGATAGCAACTACAATCCCATAGCATCAGTTGATAATGCTTCTTTTGCATGCCATGGAAACCAAAAACCCATAGCATCAGTTGGCAATATTAAATTAAGTTAAAATTTTGAGTTTAAAATGTATCAGATTCTAAATCAATATTAAATCAATTATATATATATATATATATAATAGAAAGTTAAAATTGTGAGTTCAAAATGTATCAAATGTTAAATCAATTATAGAGATTTTGAAACTCATCCAATTCTAATTTTTAACCGAGTGTTGTTGGTGTCAACGTGAAATTAATTATAGAGATTTTGAAACTCATTCAATTCTAATTTTTAATTGAGTGTTGTTGTTGATGATGGTGGTTATTAAAGTTTCATTAATATTGTCCATGAACTTTAGTTATTTTAAAGTTTCATTAATATTGTCTATGAACTTTAAAAGAAAAATGTAAGATATTAATTAATATGTTTTATAATTTCATATATTTATGTCTAAAAATTTTTCAGAGAAATTTTTATAACTCATTATAGTTTTGATGAGTCAAAATATTAGGAATGTTTTTATTGGAGGTATTGGAGCAAATATTTTGAAATTGAGATCTAATATGGATGTAAGCAGGAAATTYTAAGAGAAAGTGCTTTCATCTTGAGTCCTCTTAGTGTCACAAAGACACAAATTCTTTGGAACCACATATTTTTAGGAATTGTCCAACACCTTTTTTCACTATGAAACTTGTGAGAGTTTGTGCTAATTTAAACAATCTTGATTTCTTCTTTAAACCATTTATAACACAAAGACACTTTTGATCTTTTAGATTAGGGTTTCTCACCTCCTTTTAGTATCTTAATTTTCTCTTATCCTCTAATTCTTTATCGCATCTCAATTTCTCTTTAAATTTAGATGGAATAATATTTTTAATATTATCTATATAGTGACATCTTTCTTTATAGCCCAATGATTCAAGTAAGACTTGGCATCTTTATATCAACTCTTCATGAGCCGTAGGTGGTTTTCTTTGAAGCAACCTTAAGAATATTCTTGTCTTCCTTGTTTTTTATCTCATTCTTATATGTTAATTACCTGGTCATATCCATGCTTTCAATGAGGGAAAGACTTGGTTATATGAGGAGGAGATGATATGGTGTATTACCTTTAATTTTAAGATTATAAGTTATAAAACACTTTTCTATTTTCTTTATATTTCTCCAAAATTTTCTAGAAACATGACAATCCTAAAAATCACTACCATATAAGACATCAGGAGTGACGAGATTTTAGGCCCTCCAATTTATATGATTTATGCTTGGTAGTCTTTGATGTCCATAGATTTCTCTTTTTCTAGCCATTTAACCCCAGTCTCTATGTCTTGTACGAAAAAAACATCTTCCTTTGTAAGAAACAAATCAACTATGGATGAACTACAACAACAAAGAAGTGAATCAACCATGTATCAGCTACAACAATGAGTTGTTAAGAAAGATTTTCTTCAGCTCTAAATTGTCCAAATGCAAGTTTTGAGAAATGCAATCAAGTAAAAAAGGTGAAGGGACTTTAGTAGAGCTCTGGATTTAATGTTTAGATAATTTAGTGTTTTTGGTTGTTTTTATTTTTAAAGATTTTGTATTTTTAATCACCCAATAATAATATGAATAATAAGATGAAATTTATTTCAATGTCTAAAAAACATGTAGACTCAACAAAATCTAGTCATTGACATAATTGAATCCTTGTGTATTGATTATAAAACAAGCCAATGATGCACTAAGAGGCGCCTTCAAAAACCTCTTGATAAGATTGTTATTTAACAACCTACTAATAAGCAATAAATTCATTGACATAATTGAATCCTTATGTATTGATTATAAAGACGAGCCAATGATGCACTAAGAGGCACCTTCAAAAACCTCTTGGTAAAATTGTTATTTAACAACCTACTAGTAACGAAATAGTGGTGTGCATTCTTATTTAAATTACTTATGTGTTTGTGTATATAACTAAACCTCATGTCACTATTGTGATGTTTGGATAACTAATATGTTTGTGATTCCACAACTTTCTTGTAATTTTATTGCCATGTCTAGAATATAGAGGTGTTTGCCTCCTTTATATTTAAATAGTTTATGATTCCAAAACCTCCTTGCAATTAAATAGCTTGAGTTGAAGAGTACAAGACCTGCACTATAATACCATGTAACCCATGTGTACTGGTAATATAATGTATATGTGCCTATTTTGATGGGGTGTTGAGATATATAGGCTTGTATAGAAACACCCCAAAATGTGTATGTATGTCCTAAAAATTCCTAGTCAACGCCCAAGGCCTAAAAATGCTAGGGAACTATTAAATTCTTAAGCTTGTTATATTTCTTAAGTTGGAAATCATGACATCACCATAATGCAACATATAAAGTTATATTGATAAAGTATTATAGAGAATCATTACAAGGACTATCTAGGCGGTTACGAAATGGTGAGTCTAGATATTGATCTTGCCACATGTGAAACCTATAATTTCATGAGATTTTAAAAAGTGTGCATATAATTAAATAACACATAATCTATACACATATTAGGCATATCTTGCATAGCATATCTTATCCATTGGAGTGATTTCCCATTCTTCTTCCATACTCGAGTGGATTTTCCATTCTTCTTCCATACTCATCCCACTCAAATAGTTTTGGTTTGTTTTCATTATATTTTCTTTGCACAACAATAATGACTAACTATATGTTCGACAACACAGGTATTCCAACAGAGGACGAACACCTTCAGTAACCGCTCACATAACCAGATCAAAGATCAACACACCGATGTTTTCACATGGTAAAACCCCTACGGGGAAACATCCACGACCCCAACCAACGCGACCACTTGGAGTAGTTTATTAATGCAAAGAAAAAGATTACAGAGAGATTTTACAAGAGATTTTCTCACAATCGATCATCGGCAAATGACCCTCCATGCTCTTTAAATAG
>SNQJ01S0039884.1:66412-83004 GCA_010110895.2 Picea sitchensis
TTCTAATCTAACGACTGAGATTAGATTAGATGGGTGGCTGAGATTTGGTGTCTCTTCACTCACCCTCACTTTAATCATAAAGTTATCTTTTAATTTGCATCTCACAAATTATTTTGACTAAGACCCACATTCGGCAATTTCTCCCCTTAGGCGCCTAGGGAAGAGAAACACTTGCCTTGGTACTTCATTTTAATTAAAAATTTAACATCATATCCTCTAGGGAGGGATCTACACTTATGGAACTAGGTTGTACGATCTTAGGAATCTACAATGAAGAGGAAGTTTGAGTCTCTTAGTATCCCATGGTATAGGGAGGAACATTTGAATGGAACCTAGCTACTTGGGTGAAAGACATTCAACCCTGGGGCCTCCAAG
The DNA here is from genome assembly GCA_010110895.2 of Picea sitchensis. Taxonomy (NCBI): domain Eukaryota; kingdom Viridiplantae; phylum Streptophyta; class Pinopsida; order Pinales; family Pinaceae; genus Picea; species Picea sitchensis. The sequence goes on from SNQJ01S0039884.1 coordinate 66,788, forward strand.
ATCTAGGTTGTTTAATATGTTTCTTGTGAGCCATGTGGTATAGAGCGTCAACTTTGTGCATGTCTTTTGGAAAAAGGATGACCCTACCTCCCAGAGGTGGGGGACATGAGGAGACTTTTGCTCCATTGAATTTTAAGTAGATAAAGAAAATCTTAACCAGCGTGTGCCCTTCGGGTATGGGATGGGCATGCAATGAAGTCGAGGGTTAACTTTGACAATTACAACTATCGGTTATATTCAGGGAATGGTACATGCACACATGGTCAAAATTTCTTTTTTCAATTCGTTCATCTAACATTACCTTGCATGTTCTGTGATTGTCCTTATTCTTATTTTTCTTATGAACAAATCATATTTTAGGGGCATCCACGAAATTTTCAGTAAACAATGAGATGATTGAAGCGTAGCTTTGAGTGTTGACCATGCCAGACTATGGTTGTAATTTCAGGAAGCATTAATGATCGATGATTCTAAAAACATGTAAACATGGAGGTCGAGGTTGATATGCACCGTTATCCACTGAAAAATTAGTAGCATGGAATCCATCATCGAAATTGTACACATAATGGTGTTTTAATTTGGGGTTATGTGCACTATGCAAACAAAGTTTTAGAAGGGTCTAGTGGTCATGCCTTTATCAACATCATCCTGCAACATCAATGAGTATTCTGTTTGTAGCCAACATGGTTCAAATACATCGAGGAAGTGTGCATCCACTTCTTGAAAGTGTTAAAAAACCTCCAAATTCTTCACCATTTCTTTGTACCTCGATGTTGTTAATGCTAATCCCTTAAATTTTGATGATCATAAGGTTGAATATAAGGGTTTATAGTATAAGTCCTGTTGTCATATAAAACAAGCTCAAATATTTCTTCTTTGCAAGTATTCTCGAGATAAATCATCATTGAAAATTCATCTTCAACTGTAGGTAGTATAAACTCATGGAAGGAATTTAGAGCTACATGATGGTTTTCATCAGTAAACTTGTGGTATATTTTGAATGATCTTGGAGATGTTGATTTTTTCTTTCCAGCAACAAGTTTTTTCTACGAAAGTTCTTAAGGTTTTTTTCCTTCCTTCTCAATTCCAATGGCGTTTGAGCTTGCAAGACAATATTGTTATTTTTGTTTTTGTCCCTGTATCACCCACGATATTTCGATTGCTTTTCCTTACAAGATTTTTGAGCGCACCTTTAGCATCCAGATTGTTTACAGATTTTCTTCCAACAACATATTCCCTTTTAGAATTCTTAATATTTTGTATGATTTTATGTGTGGTATAATTTATGTTGTTATTTTCAGAGGTTTTCAAGTTGGTGTACTTTTCCTTCTTGTAAGGCCATGGAACTCATGTATATTGATGCAACTAATAGTATTTTTACGGAGGGCCTCCACATTAAGAAATATAGCCTTTCAATTGTTCATCACAGATCATCATTCTCAAAATTCTCTCAGAAGTCAAGTGTGGAGAGTAATCTTTCACATCACCTAATTTTTCAAATACAAAAACAAAGATATCTCAGAAGATCCAAAATAGGAAATCTTATATCCATTCCAAAATCTACACTTTTTAGGCTTTTTTAAGCTTATATTTCTACCTTATCCTTGCAAGTTTCCTCATTCAATCAGTTTGTCAGTTTTAAGTTTCCTCATTTAGTCAGTTTTATCTATATTAAGATACCCATGAGTTTATGGATTCTCATTATGATCTTTCTAATCTATTACATTATGAATTTTTAATTTATTACTTAGTAGAAGAAATCCATCTTGCTTTATATTACTTTGTGGTATAGATCCATCTTCTCTTGATATCTTTTGTAATATAACCAGTGAGATGTCTTGACACACATAGTTTGGCGGCCATGAAAAATGAGCCATCTAAATAATCTTTATGTTGAATATTCTAGATAACGAGGATGGCACACAAATGCCAAGCCATATGATAATTCATTCATTTCCATATTTTGTTTGGATATAAAACAAATGAGTAATAAATCACTTGTTTATGGAAGCAAAAGAAAGGGAAAAGACTAGAATCAAGGTTGGATTGAAAATTATTAAAAATAAAGTACATGTTTATGGAAGCAACAGAAAAGGCAAAGACTTGAATTAAGGTTGGGTTGAAAATTATTAAAAACAAGTTAAGTTAATTTATTCATTTTCATAAAAAAATAAAAACAATTCAATGTTTATATGGTTGGCTATTACTAATTAAGAAATTAAGAAATGGGAACCCAAGTCATTTTGAACTAATTAAGTTAAAAAATAAAAACAACTCAATGGTATGGTTTGCTATTACTAATTAAAAAATTAAAAAACTAAGTTAGGTATTTTACACTAGCAACATGGAAAAACTTATTAGATACTTATTTTGTTTGGATGCATTTTATTTCAAATCCATTATATCTAAAGATTAGCAACGCTACACCAAATATCAAGTACCAAGTGCACACACAAAACAATCATTGAGTGCATACATAAAACAATCTCGATGACAAAGGACTCTATACTATGTGTACATAGAGATACTTCTATCAATGTGAGAAAGAGGAAATCAATGATGTGATATTTAATTGTTCATTGATGCCCATTTTCATAGGAATATTGCTTTTAGTTCAACTAAAAATTGATCTAGAAATGTAATTTCACTTTAGTTCAAGTTTCATCCATAGTTTTTAGAAGATTTAAATCCTTGAAAATTAAAAAAAAAAAAAACATGGTTTGGCTCGAACTTTTTCTTTGGTGATTCATAAAATTTCAACATAGGTAGTTTAAAAGGAGATGATTTCATTTCCTCTTTTAAAGCTCCAAAAATAAATGGGGTGAACCACGTTGAGATATTTAATTCTTTTAATATATATGAAAAATATGTTGGTTTCCATAAAAAAACCTATGAACTATTTTAACTTGTTCACGTTTCACTATTCAATATTTCACCTCTACTCTTCAAAGCTTAGGTTCACTTTTTCAACTTTTAAATTACTACAAATATTTAGGAGACGAATATCTAGGATACCAAGTCAATAAGAGGCACCAAACCACACAATGAGAATAAAAGAAGGAATGAAACCAGGAGGCCTTGTCCTCTCACATCCCTCTTGGTTTCACTCTCACCTTATTGTTTAAGTGAAGTGCCACATTGAGCAACAAACATGATATATTCACATACTACAAGAATTCTATGAATCTAAATCGTTTTTCATGCACAATCAAACCCATGATAGAGTAAAATGAAAAACCAAAGGGTAGAAAGTGATATTTGATATATACAACTAATCAAAGGATGGCGATGTTTTATGGAGGTTTTATGCTTTCAAATTGTCATAAAGTTTAGTAGTTCAAAGCATTGGAGCATTACCATTGAATGTTTATAAGGAATATGAATGTGTTAAAATTTTGTTGAATGTTGTTTTTTTGTTTGAGATGGGGCAAATCAATGTTTGGATATAACAAGAAGCACCTAGTTCCTGTGAGTGTGGGTAATACCCTTTTTTATTTTTGTGCAATGTGGCCTATCGATCTCATATGACCCCATATTTTTCGACCTCTATCAACTACTCGAAACAATATCCAAATATGCAACAATGAATTTCAATTTCCTTCGAATCCATTAGTCCTCAAGAGATTCCCTTTATATATCACCACCTCTCCATCATGTACGCCCACCAAATATCCATTAATGATTAATCAATTGAAACCTCTTTTGATTGGTACTAAACATGTGACTAACGTCCACATACAATTGAATAATATATATATGGAACCTATTAAAGGGTTTCTATATTGGCTACTCATAAACCATCCAAAAAAACACACCTCCTTTCTTTGGGAAATATAACCACTCACATTCACTTTGGCATGCCCTTTCCCCTACTTCGGGGGTATGCTAGTTTATATATGGTATGATTATTTGATTTAACTTGGTATTAGATGGTGTAAGCTAAGACAATATGGTGCTTTGAATCAAGATAATGTTAAACGAAATGATGGTGTAAAGTAGAGTTAGAACACATGGATAAAGGAAGTTAATAGAAATCCCATAGAGAGAGGTAATGGTGTTGAGATGGTTGTACTGAGTATATTTATTTACGGAAAAAAAGAGATCAGGAGAAGAAAGAGGAAAAGAGGAAAAGGGAGTAGAAAAACATATCATTATTTTTATTTTTATTTATTATTATGGGTTTTATTTGGTTTTTCAAATATTTTTTTTATATGGATTTGGATTGACCCTAAATTGTAAGTAGAGTATTGTAGAATAATTATCCAAATAAAATTCTTGATGGAACTTCTATTGAATCAAGTCCACATGGAATAAATGACTACATAAAACATTAAGATGAAATCTAATAATCAAAAGAATGGGAAAATTGTCTGTAGGATAACATAAATAATGAGAAGTATGAGAAATAAAATATTCAAATGAAAACAAATATGAGAGTCTAATGAAATGTAGTGTATCTAGGGGGTAATATGGGGTACCTAGAGAGGTACCCAATGGGAATAATAATTTGGTTATGTATTGTTATGTATGTAGGCCATTTCTACTAAATAAGGCCCATGTAATAGTGTGAACACAATAAACGTGAGAAGGATTACTAGAAGGTTTCAACTACTAGAAGGTTCCTTCTCTAGAATATTCTTAGGAGGTAGATAGTATTATAGAAATAAGTATAAGAAATGTGATGGTCATGGTGGAATATTATTGTAATTGGATATTATCTCATTAGGAGGTTTCCCCCTCGAAGAGGCAAGTGAACATGAGTGGATTCCTTCCATAAAAGAATAAACTCTAAAGGTGTTTCCCTATCTTAATGGTTTTCATCTATTAAAATGTTGACTCTGTTAATACCTTTAGATGGTATACCCATGAGGACAATAAGTATTGAAAATGCCTGCATATCTAAACAACTCTTGTATCACCACACTTATTTCACACCCTATTTGCATATGCAATACTTATACACAAATCTATACGGGTGAAAATTCCATCAAATCAAAAGGAAGTTGAAAAAGCACTATTAATTGTGTGGGAAGTACAAGTAAACCCATTGGAGCTATGGACACTTGCTGACAGTGGGGACATACTTGTATGATGCCAAGGAAAATTCGTCAAGGCTATGGATGCTTGCTAGCAGTGAAGAAATGCATGGGAAAACACGATAAGGAACAAACATCAACACATTGTCAACTACAGAAGGGCTCTATGTCGTATCATACCCAAATGAGGATTATATGCATGTATAAGCCTAATCAATTAACCTCATATCTTGGCTTAAAAATAATACTTAAAAGAGTATCTAGAAGTTGTCATTAACTATCTATATCTTTCATAAAGAAATTCTGGTGATGTGGAACCCATGGCACATGTAAGAACCACATTGTCTTGAAAAATCTATTGTCAGACAATTCAATTGCTTAAATTGTTGTCAATTAAATTGTCAACTAGGGAGATTGTAATCTTGTGATATGCTGGAAAAATATATGCAGGTGTAGACAACTAACTCTAAGCTAATAAAGAAGAATAAAAAATGTCAAGAACAAGAAAAATCAGAGGATCTTATGTTATAGGTTTGAGTCCTATGGCTTCTAGCTATCTCTTGGATTCTCAAGATTGACAAACATTTAGATCTTTGATACACACCACACTTGGCCGATCACACTTGCAAACATGAAATTGTAGAAATAAAAGGCTACAGAATTCAACTTTGGTTACTAGACTTATATTTTAACCATTTACCACATTCCTTTGGTTGACAATCAAGAACATCAACTGGATTTTCGATCACTAAAGAAACTCATCCTTTAGTGTCTAACTCTGTAGGGAAACCACACTTGCATAAATGAAATTGAAGAAATGAAAGGCTACATAAAATGAAATGATAAACTACTAAAATAACATCACAAAAAAAAGGAAGCTATTTGGACAATGTATACTAGAGAGGGGGGCCTGTCTCTCTTGGCATACACTTCCAAGAAAGACTACAACATAGAATTATTAATCTGCAGCAAAAATATCTTTATTATAGCATCCAAATGATTACAATGATCATTCTCTTCAATAGGTAATTCTCTCTCTATGCTATAACCTCTCCTTCAATTTTATAACTCCTTAACTATCTAAGATGAATGTTATCATCTCATATTTATACATATATCTTCTTGTTCACAAAAGGAAAGGGAGTTACAACAAGATGATATCAGATCCCAAAACATGTRGATCTGCAACCAACAAATCTTAGATCCCAAATATGTGGATATATTCACCATAAAATCTTGGATTTAGTCTAAGGTTGTTTGAAGAGGATAATAACATCATGCTCCATGAGATCCATGTGCCCAARTTCATGGATATGGGCCACAACTTGGCTAAACCACTTAGCGATTGAAATTGCAGGCTAATTACTAGAATGACCAGTTTTGGAAATATCGACCATACACCTCTTGTTTTGAACTTTTTAAATTAGATATTAGTCCAATAACTTGGAGATTTAATGTGTTATTGGATTTGGAAGAACACCATGAATTTGCAACATAGAATTTATAGAAAAGACAAGGTATTTCCAAGAAATATCATGACAATAAAGCAAAGGTACGATCATTTAGAGTTGGTTAGAGAGTCTTTATTTATGATTTTCCTCACAAAGAGCTCACGAGGAAGTCATCCTGGAATAAACAAAGGCCAACATTGTGAAGTAGGAGAATTGGGACAAGATGAATGATAAAATGTTGCCTTGATTGGTCATAATCCATCTGATTCCATTTTAATGAATGTGTCAGGAGAAATTACTGCAAATAAGCTTTGGGATAATATTATCTTTTTTTATGAAGATAAATCCCTCATGAATTTAATATTCTGATGGAATAATTTGTATGCACTAAAGATAAAGGATGGTGATAAGGTTATATATCACTTTAATTCCTTCAACACCTTTCTTAATCAACTTAAGGCCATCCTTGATGAAGTAGGGGACAATGAGTGATGCATATCCTTAATCTTTAACCTTTTAGATTCTTGGGAGACTATGATAGCTTCCATTAACATAGCTACAAAAGTACATAATCTTAAGTTGGATGAGATCGTGGATTAGTTTTTATAAAGAGACAAGGAGAAGAATTTATGAAATAAACATTGATTCAAAATCTTTGGTGACTAGAAGTGGCTCTAAGGACTAAAATGATGAAATATCTAGTGGAAGGGAATCTATATCTAAAGCAAGATATACCAATAAAGGTAGGAAGTGGAAACATTTGATTTGTTGGAGGTGCCATTGAAGAGGAACAAGAAGAGTGAATGCAAGGTTGATCCTTCAAAGGATAAAAAATCAAATAAGGAGGATTTAGTTGTCGGGATTTTTAGTTGTGAGCTTAGCATGTATCTCCCTTTAGGATGTTTGTTAAGAAATATCCATGAGAAGGAATGATTGATTGATCCAGGAGATTCTTTACATACAACTTATAAGAAGTAGTTCGTGGTTTATGAATAATTACTTGGAGGAAAAACATTTCTTAAATATAATTTCAGTTATGAAATTGTTGAACATGGAAGTGAAAAAATCCAATACAAATATGGATCCATGAAATGTATTCCTAATGTGTAGCATGTGCTAGGATTGGAATATATATTACTTAGTGTTCCAAATGGTTGATGTAGGTGTTCATATTATCTTATCTAAAGGAGGTTTTCGATTAGTTTAAGGGCCTATGTTTATGTCCAAGGGTGTTAATTTTGTCTCATTGTAAAAGGTGCACGTGACTACTCAAGTCATGGGAAGTGGTTGTCAAAAAGGGCCAATGGAAAAGGATAAATCAATCACAACCTTGAAGACATTGATCATGATTTTATGGCATTGTTGGATGGGACATCATGAGGAAAATGACATATAAGCACTATGTACTAAGAATATTGTTAATGGAATTGATGACCTAAAGGAATCTTTTGAGTTCTTTGAGGTATGTGTGATTGGAAAGAAGAAGAGGGTTCATTTTATCTTGAGTAACAACAAAGATTGATATGTTCTTGAGTCGGTGCTCTTTGATATTTTTATGCCTATGGATACGATCTCCATTGGATTATATAAATATGTTATCACTTTCATTGATAAATTCTCTTGGAAGTCATGGATCTACTTCATGAGGAATAAAAGTGATGCACTTAAATTTTAACTTGACCTTTGCTTATTTGGTTGAAAGGAAAAATTGCGAGAAGGTGAAAACTTTGAGAAACGACAACGGTGGTCAGTATTTTTCACTCAATCTTGATATATTTTGCAGATATGAAGTTGTTGCAAGGTAGAATACCACTCCACACACTTCTTAGTGACATGTTGTTGCTAAGAGGTTGAATTGATCCTTAATTGAAAAATAATGAAAGATTAAAGATGATGCTAGTCTGAGCAAGAACGTTTGGGTTGAAGTAGTTGCTTCAACAAAATTTTGACCAATACATCACCTAGTTCAGTTTTGGGTGACAAGACACTAGAATAATCTTGGAGTAGAGAGAATCCCTATGTTTCACATCTTAATGTGTTTGGGTGTGAGGCTTACATGTATATATCTAAGGTGGAAATAAAAAAAACTTGACAATCAATTAATCATGTGCATCTTTAATGAATATTTAGAGGGAGTTAAGGGCTTCAATTTGTGGATTCCATCTAAGGATTGGCATACTCTCAATACAAATCCAATTTTCAAGGAGGAGAATCTTATGAAGATCAACATGAACAATTTGTACCAATAGAAAGGGCACAACGAGTAGTGATTCCAATTTTCCAATTTGGAGCTAAAGATCAGATTGAAAATTGTCACATAGGTTAGAGGTATAAATATCAAAGGAAGGAGGTGAAATCATCATGAATAAAATCTACCATTAGGGCATAATGAAAATGTGCAGCCCGAACATGATCAACTTGATCAAGGGAAGAATTTGAGGACGAACCTTCTTTAGTGAAATAGGCTTGATATGTATGGCTATGAGACAACTTATTTTGGTTATTTTTCTTTATCTTGCATGGGTGATGATCCAATAAATGTCAAAGAGGATATTAATGGTGATGAGGTCCCTCACTACAAGAAATCTATGGTGGAAGAAATGAAGGCCTCATAACAAAAATATACTTGTATTTGCAAGATTTTCTTGAAGAAGGATGGTAGTTGTATGAAAATAGGTGTTTTACAATAAGTATAATACATACAGTTTTGTGATTTTGGTTATTTTTCTTTATCTTGCATGGGTGATGATCCAATAAATGTCAAAGAGGGTATTAATGGTGATGAGGTCCCTCACTACAAGAAATCTATGGTGGAAGAAATGAAGACCTCATAACAAAACTATACTTGTATTTTGCAAGATTTTCTGAAGAAGGATGGCAAAAGGCTGTAAGAAAGAAAAGCCTTTACAATAAGCATAATACATACGCTTTGTGGGGCAGTAGGAGGCGGTTTTGTGGAAAAAGGGATACTCTCATGTAGGGTGTGGATGAGGATACCTTCCTCTCCAAAGGTGATGACCTCCATTATATATTGTTTTGGCATACTAACCCATATGATTTGGAAGTGGAGCAAATGGATGTGAAGACAACATTTCCTACATAAGAAGATTCCTAAAGAAGAAATATCTACAGTTGTTCTAGAAGGATTTGTGGTAGATGGGAGAGAAGACATGGTTGTTGGTTGAATATATCATTACATGGCTTGAATAAATCCTTAGGACAATGATACCAATGATTTGAAAAATATGTCATGCGATATGTAGTCTAAGAAGTAAAGTAAATAACAGGGTTTAATTCTAATAATATCATTTATTTTGGTCTTATATGTTGATGATATTATTTTTATTAGTGATTGTAAGCTTCTAGTCAAGGAGACTAAGTCCCAATTTTCACATGAGTTTCACACGAAAGACTTAGGTTGAGTTGCCCTACTATTTGGGAGTTGAGGTGAAGAGAGATCGCTAAAACATGAAGTTATATAACAACAAAAGAAGTACATGGAAAATATATTTGAGCTCTTTAGGATGGATAAATGTAAACCAACTTGGACTCCATCTCAAGTAGGATTGTGTTTGCTAACTAAATTGAGTTCTAAGAGTAAACAAGAGGAAGAGGAGATGTAAACTGTGCCATATGATAGTACAATTGTTATCCTTATGTATGCAAAGTGTGAACAAGGCCATATATTGCAGATGCACTAAGAATTGTAAGTAGGTACATGAAAAATCCAAAAAGAGATCAAAATTTTCAAGAGGATCTTTAGGTACCTGCATGGCACTAGTGACAATGTTATTTGCTATCATGGAGATAAAAGAAAGAAGCTTAGGATGCATGGGTTTGTTGATGTTGACTAAGTAGGTGATGTGAGTAGTGCAAAGTCCATTAGTGCATACATATTTACATTGTTTGAAAAATGGTAAGTTGGGATATTAAGAAGCAACAAGACGTTGAACATTTAGTATTTTGAATTTCATCCATGTAAAAATCATATCAACCTAAAATTACACTACATCATAGAGGTGACCTAGTCCAATGAAGTAATTATGCTTGAAATTAAGACTCACAATAATGGGGCAGGATTTTTAAGTCACAAATTTGTTTGGCCTAAGTGCATGGTGGGGATTCAACATAGTCATTCTAACTAAATGGGAGATAGTTAAGGTATTGCTACTTACATCATCTATGCAACTAGTAATTTTCACTTATACATGAAATGTATAAAGAAATCTTTCGACAATATTCTTATGTTTTAGATGCATAACAATTTCCCAATTATATTCTTACTTTTAAGGGTTGTTTTATTTTTATTAATTTTTATAAAAGAAAATAATAAGAAAAACATTAATTTGTTATCATTGAAACATAAAATAATTATTACGCTGAAAGGTGTACACCTATTGACCATGGGCACATTTAATAGGTTTTTAGTGCTTAATCAGTTTTGTATGGACAAGATTAAATATTCATGGAATATTCTTAGTAGTCCCAATAAATCAATGGTTGTGATTTCAACCACTAACTTCCTCACTATTATAAAGACATCAGTTTACATTTTTATTTTTTTTACTTTTACTTAATCATATTTAAAATTTACTATGGTGGCTAGCTGATTGCCACATATGAGTGATTAGGGTTTCATTTTCTAGGCCAAAATAAACCTTTGGCCTACACCAGCCACGTTCTGGGCACACTGCCTCCTTCTATCCAACTCCTTCCGACTCCTTCCATCCACCTCTGGGCCGTTTCTCTTTCCTGGCGGTTCAGGTTTTGCAAGACGTCCTTTCGACGTTCATCAGCCACGAATTTGTGGTTTTGCTAGTATTTAATATATTAGGGTTATAAACTCTTCTCCAATTACAACAAGTAGCTCGTAACGTTTAAGATATGTCATAGTAGTCTTTATCTATCCACATGTTTAATTTGCAGTCATGGATCGGTAAGGCATGAAATCATTCTGTAGTCCTTATTACTTATTTCATGCGGCAAAGAAATGGTCGATATCCATGCAAGTTGTTAATTTTGATTCTTTTAGGTTCACAAATCAATTCAATTTTGCTTCATGTTTCATAGACTTTTGATGAGTTTTGATGGGTATATTTTTTTTTATCAATTTTTATTGAATTTTGGTAAAAAAATGTTGGAATTTTAAATTTGAGTGATTGAGTATCTATAATTCAAGTGTCTTTTGATTTTTCAGGGTGCTGAATCCATTTATGCATTCAAAAATACAGTTTAAATAATAGAAAAAATGAAATTTCACCAAAATCTGTTTAGCTAGATTTCTGTAAAAAATTCAAAAAATCCAATGTTTAAAAAATGTCATTAAATTTTGTCCTTAAAATTAAATCATCTAAAATTATATTATATTGAAGGACATATTAGCATGCTTTCATACCATGATGATTTGCCTGGATTTGAATTCATATGTGGCTTTGTAAGGTTAACTTTTACCTGCCAATTAATTGGAGTTGTTTATGTGTTTTTTAACCATCTGCACCATTCTTTTCATTGTGCTAAAACCATCTACTCACATTTACAGGAGGAATCAATTAGGGAGGCAATGAAGATTCTAGATTTGAAGCCACATTAATATGTTGATGAGAGATCTGCAATACAACGCTTAGCATAAAACGAATAACACACACTTCTGGAGAAAATAAATAACTGTGTCGCACAACCCATATATAAGGATATAAAAGTTCAAATCCAAAACCACCAAATTGTTCGTTAGATTGTGCTTGTGTGTCTTTTGGATATCACCTACAATCCCATAGCCTCATTTGACAATGTTTCTTTTACATTCCATGGAAACCAAAAACCCATAACATCAATTGGCAATGTTTTTTTTCATCTTATGGAAACCAAAAACTTATAAAAATAAGAATTGAAATACTCATAGATTAACTAAAAAATAAAAAATAGGTCATGTAATGTAATTGATAAAAGTCCATAATCACAAAAGAGATCTCATTCAATTTGGGATCCAACTCTAGTCTAGAGAGTACTCGCTTATCTGGACAAGAGGTGACCACTCTGGTGTTATCATTGTTAAAAATGTATATAACACTTTGGCAAAGGAATATTGGCCGACTCAAACAACAGGATGGTGATATAACGCTTTGACAAAGGAATATTGGCCGACTCAAACAACAGGATGGCAAAGACAACTTTGGTAATGGGATGTGGCATATAAAATCAAACTCTTCACTTGGCTGGCATTAGAGAATAAAATTCTAACATGGGAAAATCTGAAAAAAAGAGGTTGGGAAGGACCGAGCTTCTGTCCTTTGTGCAATAAGGACGAGGAGACAATATTTCATTTATTTGTAAGATGTTCATTTACACAACAAATTTGGAAGTCCTTGTCATCAGTTTTCAACTTTTCTACAGTTTGGGGTGGCAACACTCTAACAAAATGTTTTGACAATTGGCTTAAGTTGGAAAAAACTTGGCACACACTACCCTCATTGACATGCTGGTATATTTGGTTGGCAAGGAATAAGTGTATCTTTGAATCCTACATAACTATAGTTCAAGGAGTTTTTTTTCGGATCCGAGGAATGGTGGAAGATACTAGTGCTCGATATCCTCAATCACATGTTCTTAAAAGGAAAACAAAACCACCTGATCTCACAATGCATAATATTTGTTGGCTCGATGGTGCTTCTCAAAATAATGGCACTGTGAGTGGAGTTGGGGGTATCATAAAGACTATGGGGAACACTATCTACAGGTGGACATTCAATTGTAGGATGGGATCAAACACCATGGTAGAGCTTCTTGGTGTGTGGGCCACTTTATCTTTAGCACATAGACTTGACATTGATCATCTACAATTGCTAGGGGATTCAAAGACAGTGGTGGATTGGCTAAATAATAGGTGTAATCTACATGTTAGTTCACTTATGGGATATATGGAGAATATTAGGGACGTCATTGCACTCTTCAATGATATTATATTTGACCATATATACAGGGAAGAGAATGTGGAAGCAAAAAATGGCAGGATGGCCCCCCACTATCACTTCCTCTCTACATTTGAAATAGATAGTATTTTGGGGAAGTCTATGACTTCTATTTATTTTGAGTTATAACTGGTTCTATATTGTAATCATGGTTATAGACATTTTGGACTGTCCTCATGCACTTTATTTGCTATTTTTGGACTGTTTACATAGTGTAGGGGCTGAATAGTATTTCTGAGTTTTCCAGAACAATGAAATTCCACTCATTTTGTCTTTGATGGATGATAATATCAATAGAAGAAGGATATAAGTAGTTATTGTAATATGAACTCTTGTACTCTCTTTGAGAACAACATATATATAATATATTGAGAAATTTTCTACTGGAAAAAAAGAGATCTCATTAATACAAAACTGTAAAATGTGAATTCAAATTTCTTGAGGTTAGGCATAACCCCAAAATATTCAACCTCAATCATAGTAAAGGTGAATCCAGCCACAATATTTCTCCTCCAATTCTTTGTTCATCATGGTTAATGCAAAGGTGAGTTCATTTAGTCTCTCAAGTCATTGGTAGGAGGAAGAGGTCACCAATCTTCTATGAGAGCCTTGTCTTATGCTTTTCTGTAAAATATATATTGTCTTTTTCTTCATGGGAAAGAAAACATAAGATATTATTGTCTATGCTTCTATGTTTCTTTCTGCATTGGAAACAAAGAAATCATAAGATGTTATTGTCCATGTTTCTCAGATAAATAAAAATCAATCATAAATAAAAATCACTCAAATTTGACTTCTCTTACCTGCACCACTACCTACACACTTTCTTTCATTTATGACACTTTATTTCATGTATGACAGTGTTAATACCACTACCTACACACTTTATTTCATGTATGGAAGTGTTATTGTTAAGAAAAGAAAAACCATGCAACTAGATTAGTTCAATGTATTGACTCCATAAATGGCATTAGATTAATTCAATGTATAGACTCCATAAATGGCATCCCAGTGTATGCTCGCATTTAACAGAAAACAAACTTACAATCTGTGAGTTCTGGATTAAGGATCAACCACAGTACAATCTAACTCCATTAATATGAATGGGAAAAAACCCAAAGAAAACATTAATAAGATTAAGTGAAAACCACTACAATACAGTACAAGTTGGGTACCACTATTTTTGATGGGTGATCTAAGGATTTACAAGTCAAATTGAGGGTTGAAGTATTTGCATTTGAAGGTGAATAGATCTGATGGATCAATAGTGCGTGCAATCTACTCTGTGCAACACAGTTTCAAATACTGCGCACCAAACATGTTATGATACAAAGTTCTCAAGACCACTGTGCAGTACATAGACTGCTCAGTTTGATATGCGTTGTGAATACACACACTTAATGAAATGATTTATGAATGCAGAATAACACAGTGCTATGATTAGCACATAAACTCAGAAATAAGACAGAAATTTTGTCAATACAAAAATACTTGATATTAATGAACTTCGACATTGTGCACGAATACAAAATACAATGATAGAGATGAGCTTTGGCTCTAATGAATTCTTTTGTCAACTCTTCAGCTGTTATTGGTTCTCTCTACCTCTTTGCTTCTTCTCTACACATCAATTGTTTCTCTTCAGCATCTACGACTATCTAAGAGACTCGAACTTATATAGACACTAACTTAGACTTCCTACAGAAGCTAAGACCGACTCAACATTAAATTTTGTCACTAATTCAAATGACTCTTCAACCACTTTCCAGATCTCGAGAAGATAGAAATTGGCTCCATTTATAACTTCCTGCTTGCCGACTGAATTTTGAGTAAATGTGCGATTTTGCACTTACAGACTGTCAGATTGTTTGAATGACATTTTGGTTGATTGACAAAATGACTGACAGACAAATCGACAGAGATGTGAATATCTCACCGACTTGTAATTACAATTTCCAACACTCCCCCTTAATTATAAGTAGGTGGGATTACAAAAGAAAAATTACATTAAAAAAAAATTGAGTTTTCATTTTACTGACACTCATTTGTTACTGCACAGACTCCAATACTTCTGTGTAGATGCTGAAATGCATCTCTTTCTAAATCCTTTGTGAAAATGTCTGCGATCTGTTCTTTTGACTTGTAGAATTCTAAATAGATCTCTTTGTTATTCACCAATTCTCTGATAAAATGATAACTTGTATCAATGTGCTTGGTTTTCTTGTGAAACACATGGTTCTTTGATAACATGATGGCTGAATTGTTGTCACAAAAAACTATTGTTGGTTCCTTTTGTTCCTGCAACAAATATTTTAACATCCTTCTCATCCATACTTCTTGACACACAACGCTTGTAGCTGCGACGTACTCTGCTTCTGCTGAAGAAAGTGTCACTATGGACTGCTTCCTTGATGCCCATGATACCATACATGTTCCAAAATAAAATGTGTACCCAGAGGCATTTTTTCTGTCATTTGTGCTGCCTCCACAACCATTGTCAGTGTATCCAGTGAGTTTGAAATCTTTTGAAGTGGAATACTTAATACCAAAATATTTTTTTCCATTTACATATCTTAGGATTCTCTTTCCTACCTTCCAATGCGATTCTTTTGGTGTCTCCATGAACCTTGAGATTAGACTTACTCCATACATAATGTCAGGTCTTGTTGCTGCTAGATACATAAGTCTACCTACCAGTCTTTTAAACAGTGTGGAATCCACTTTGGATCCCTTATCTTCCTTACTTAGCTTCAATCATGTTATGA